>PISX010008829.1:0-79537 GCA_004024625.1 Mellivora capensis | reverse complement strand
GCCTCCTCAATTGAGGATCTCAGTCATCAATGTCTTCATTCAAATGGATACACGTTTCATGGTAACAAACAACAAAATAAAATTTATCTTCAAGGTTCTATGAGTTGAACAACATTACGTACAATCAATAAGCAGATAACTGCCTTGAAAATGTTTATAAAATAAGTACCTCCTTAAGCTGTTCTTTTCGAAGTTTATACTCTCTTTTCTGGGACTCCAAAAAACTATTCAGTTCTTTCTTCTGTTGGGCCTGAATATGCTGCTGAAATTTTTTCTCCTCATTGGCCATCACTTTAGCCTATAGAAAATGGACCAAATTAGTTAAGTTGATATATTCAAAGCAGCATTTGAATACACATTACCACAGATACCATTTTTTTCCCAGGATCAAAAAAATCACCAACAAATTATTAATACTTATTACTCAGCACCCTTTTTTATTTAAAAATTTGGCAGTTAAAATATGGTGCAATATTGGTTTCTGATGTACTCAGCATCTTCATTAGAATTTCAGAGAACCAATAAAATGGAACTCGTCTTTAAAATGTTGACCTTAAAATAAATAAATAAATAAATAAATAAAATAAAAATAAAATGTTGACCTTGTAGAGGGTCAGAAGGTTTTCACCTTTTTTTTCTCCATTTAACAGGAGTATGTTCTCCTCCCAATAAAAAAAACAAACACACATTTATCTGCAAATATAATTCAACCATGATTTATCTTGGTTGACTTGAATATGAAATATGTTTGTTTTTAAAACTTGACCTTTAATTCATATATTAAATAATATGAAAATATTAAATATTAGACATATGTATCATACTGTTTTCCTTATTTTTTTAAGATTTTATTTTTTAGTAATATCTATACTCAACATGGGGATCAAACTTACAACCCCGAGATCAAGAATTGCATATTCCACCAACTCTTGCTAGCCAGGCACCCTTTATTTCTGATGATATATGCAATGTATAATCATTGTAGAACATTTAGGAAGTATAGTAAAACACAAAGAAAGAAAATATTACATGATTTTAGCACGCACAGATAACCAATATAAACATTTTGGTGTATACCCTTCCTAATTTTTTCTATGCGTATCTATTTCTTTAACAAATTTGTAATCATATTCTACATCCCATTTCATGAATTGCTTTCCTAAATATATTAGTATCTACCTCTTCTTAAGTTACTAAAAATACTACCCAATGACCAACAGGATAATTCTTTCGCCTAATTATTTCAAAATCAAATGTTTATTTACACCATAAATTATTTTGCTAAATTCTCTACTATTGTACAAGAGTGGTTCTTTTTTTTTCGGGGGGCGGAGGGTTGAACAGGGTAGCTATGATAAATAATGCCTTAATGTGGACTAGCTAGACATATCTGAAGATATTCTGTGAATTTACTGAGAAGCTTACATTTTACTTGACAAATGGGACTATCAAGATAAAATGAAACTAATGGGACATCAAAAACCTTTATAAGAAAAGGTTTCACATAACAAGAATCCTAAAAAATTTGCTTTTATCATATACTAAGGTGATCTTATTTATAAATAAACTAATGGGCTAAACCCTAATCTGAATCTCTTAACTTATAATCTTTTTTTAATAAATTTTTTATTTTTTTATAAACATATATTATTAGCCCCAGGGGTACAGGTCTGTGAATCACCAGGTTTACACACATCACAGCACTCACCATAGCACATACCCTCCTCAATGTTTAATTTATAAACTTTAACGTTCTCTCTATATTAATCTTCAGTTATTCTTTGACATAAAAATGCTCCTATAAATTTAAGGATGGTTTTCAAAAAATATATAGAAAAGGGAATCATGAATGATTTTCTTAGAATTTAACCATGTTACTAATAGGTGATTTATCAAACTCTTCTGATAACCAGCGTCCTTGAGGCCCAGAACAGATGAATGAAAGACTTACCCACTGTGACACTATAAATCTATCAAGTATCAGGAAATAATCCCATTTCTATTGGTTCTCAGACTCAGTACCTCACATTATACATGTTACATGTCTCTCTCTCTCCAACTGATCTGCTTGGTTCTGGTGAACAGATACTCTAACATCAAAATGTTATCATGGTTAATTCTGGAATGGTTACAACTAGAACAAATTAATAATACTGAATCAGCTACCTCTTTTTCCATAGCAGCCTGATGTTTCTTGATAAGTTTCTCCATTTCTGCAGCAAAATTGTTACGCTGAGTTTCAAGATCTTTGTCTAATCTGAGGCGATGTTCATCCATCTCAGCCTTTAGTTTATTTTCCAGAGTCATCAATTGCTTTTGATGTTGCCGCCTCATTCTCTTATAGCCAGACATCTGTTCTCTAAGCTCAGAGTCCTGCTCGTGTTCTTGCATTTGCCTTGTAACCTAGACATACAATGGACAGAAAAGAACAAAATTAAGTAAAACATTTTTTTCAAAAGCATTTTAGATCACCCTGCCATTAACTAAGCAGGCAATTAATGTAAGAGATCCCAGTTAGCAGTTTTCAATTAAATTTCGAGCAGGTCTTTTAAAGAAATAAACTAGCTGATTCTAAAATTTATATGGGAATATAAAAGGCCAAGAATATCCAAACCATTCTTGAAGGGGAAGAAAAAGTTGGAAGACATACACTTCAGCAATCAAAACAATGTGGTGGGACGCCTGGGTGGCTCAGTTGGTTAAGCAGCTGCCTTCGGCTCAGGTCATGATCCCAGCGTCCTGGGATCGAGTCCCACATCGGGCTCCTTGCTCGGCAGGGAGCCTGCTTCTCCCTCTGCCTCTGCCTGCCACTCTGTCTGCCTGTGCTGGCTTGCTCTCTCTCCCTCTCTCTCTCTCTGACAAATAAATAAATTAATTAATTAATCAAAAACAAAAACAAAAAAACAATGTGGTATTGGTATAAGGACAGACTGAATTGATCAAAGGAACAGAATAAAATCTAGAAATAGACACACACATACTCAGTCAAGTGGATTTTCTACCAAAAATTCAGGTTAATTCAAAAAGGGAAAGTGTTTTTTAATAAATCATGCTGAAACAACTGGTTCCCTGTAAAAATAAATAAACCGATTCCTATATCACTTTATATTCAAAAATTAATTTGAAAAGAATCATTTGACCTAAACATAAAACTTAGAATCATAAAGCAAAAGAAGACACGAACTACTGTGTAAGCAAATATTTCCTGGATAGGACACAAAAGGCACTGGCTATAACGAAAAAAATGTAATAGCCAAACTATGCAAGAGTCCAAATGTCCATCAACTGATGAATTGGTAAATAAGGTCGGTTTCTCTCTCTCTCTCACACACACACACACACGAATATTACTCAGCCATCAAAGAGAATGAAATCTTGCCATGTGCAGCAATGTGGATGGAGCCAGAGTGTATTACGCTAAGCAAAATAAGTCAGAGAAAGACAAATACCATATGATTTCACTCATATGTGGAATCTGGGGAAAAAACAGATGAATATATGGGAAGGGAAAAAAAAAAAGAGAGAGGGAGGCAAACCATAAGAGACTCTTAAAATAGAAAACAAACTGAGGGTTGATGGAAGGACATGGGCAGAGGATGGGCTAAGTGGATGATGGGTATTAAGGAGAACACTTGTTATGATGACCACTGAATGTTACATGTAAGTGATGAATCACTAAATTCTACTCCTGAAATCAATACTACATTATATGTTAACTAACTAGAATTTAAATAAAAATTTGGAAGACAAAAATGTGTAAACTGGATTTTTAAACTGAGCTGAAATTCACTCACAACCCCAAGATCAAGTCGCATGCTCTTCCAACTGAGCCAGCCAGGCATCCCTAAAATTAATCATTTTTTAAAAAGATTTATTTATTTTAGAGAGAGAGCACACAAGTGTGTGAGGGAGTATGGGGAGGGGCAAAGAGAGAGGGAGAGAATCCTCAAGCAGACTCCCTGCTAAATGTGGAGCCTGATGCGGGGCTGGATCATGAACTCAGCTGAAATCACAAGCCAGATCCTTAACCAAGTGAGCCACTCAGGCATCCCAAATTAATCATTTCAAAGCGAACAATTCAATAACATTTAGTATATTCACAATGTTGTACAACTACCACCTTTATCTAATTACAAAACATTTTTATCATCTCAGAAAAAAATCCTATTCCCCATTCTCTCCTGGTACCCACCAATTTATTGTCCATTTCTATGGATTCACATCTTTTTTGGATATTTCATATAGCCATATAATATGTGATCTTTTATGCCTGGCTTCCTTCATTTAGCATGTTTTCAAGGTTCACCCATGTCATAGCAAGTATCAGTATTTCATTCCTTTTTATAGATGAATAATATTCCATTGTACGAATATACCATAACTTATCATTCATCTGCTGATGGATATGGCTATTGTGAATAGTGCTGTTATGAACATGTGTGTGCATGTACTTGTTTGAGTACTAACTACTTTTTGATTCTTTGGGTATATATGTAGGAATGGAATTGCTGAGTCATATGATACTCTGTGTTTAACTTTCTGAGGAACTATCAACTGTTTCCCACAGAAGCTGAATCATATTACAATCATATTACACAAACACAATTACAATATTATTACACACATATTACCAGAAACATACAGGATTTCTCATTTTTCATGTCCTCCAATAATTATTATTTTTCTTTCTTTTTTAAAGATTTTATTTATTTATTCAACATATAGAGAGAGATCACAAGTAGGCAGAGAGGCAGGCAGAGAGAGGGAGAAGCAGGCTCCCTGCTGAGCAGAGAGCCCGATGTGGGTCTTGATCCAAGGACCCTGAGATCACGACCTGAGCCGAAGGCAGAGGCTTAACCCTCTGAGCCACCCAGGTGACCCTATTTTTCTTTTTTTTAAAAGCCATCCTAGTGGGTTTGAGGTGGTCCCTCATTGTGGTTTTGATTTGCATTTCCCTAATATCTAATGATATTGAGATCTTTTGTTGTGCTTGTTGGCCATTTGTTTATCTTTTCTGGAGAAATGTCTATTCAAGACCTTTATCCATTTTTATTATTTATTTATTTATTTATTTATTTTTTAAAAAAGATTTTATTTATTTATTTGACAGACAGAGATTACAAGTAGGCAAGAGAGGCAGGCAGGGAGAGAGAGGAGGAAGCAGACTCTCCGCGGAGCAGAGAGCCAGATGTGGGGCTTGATCCCAGGACCCTGGGATCATGACCTGAGCCGAAAGCAGAGGCTTTAACCTACTGAGCCACCCAGGCGCCCCAACCTTTATCCATTTTTTAAAGGGAGGAGGGGCGGAGAGAGAATATTAAGCCGGACCCATACTCAGCGTGAGCCTGACACGGGGCTTGATCTCATATCACAGCCCTGAGATCACGACCTGACCTGAAATCAAGAGTTGTCACTTAACTGACTAAGCCACCCAGGAACCCGTGACTTTATGTATTTTATTACTATTTATTATTTATTTTTTATGATTTTATTTATTTGACAGAGCATATAGCCAGACAGCACCAGTGGAGGGAATGGCAGAGGGAGAGGGAGAAGCAGGCTCTGCACTGAACAGTGAGCCCGACACGGGGCTCAATCCCAGGACCCTGGGATCATGACCTGAGCTGAAGGCAGATGCTTAACCATCTGAGCCACCCAGATGCCCCTATACATTTTTTTAAAAAGCTTTATTTATTTTAGAGAAAGAGGGAGGAAGAGATAGAGAACATGCGGGGGAAGGGGCAGAGGGAGAGGAAGAATCCCAAGCAGACTCAGTGCTGAGGGGGAAGCAAAAGGCAGGGCTCAATCCCACTGTCCTGAGATGACGACTTTAGCTTAAACCAAGAGTTGGTCACTTAACAAACGGCACCCACCCATGCACCTCCCCGCTTTATCCATTTTTTAAATTAGATGGTTATAATTGTATTTTAAAACTAAAAAAATTTTAATTTTTCATCAAGTAGGAAAAAGAACAGGTAAATTACATATGAAGAAAAAATATTTGCAAGGTATATATGAGATAGAATACTATAACCAACTTTTATAAAGAACACCTACAAGTCAATATTAAAAAGATAAGTATCTGAATAAGAAATAAAGCAAAAGATGGGGTGCCTGGGTGGCTCAGTTAGTTAGGTGTCTGCCTTCAACTTAGGTCATGATCTCAGGGTCCTGGGATGGACCCCGTGCTGGGCTCTCAGCTCAATGGGCTGTCTACTTCTCCCCCCACAGCTTGTGCTCTCTCTCTCAAATAAAAAAAATCTTAAAAAAAAAAAAAAAAAAGAGAAAGAAAGAAGACAACAGACTTAAATACAACACTTCACTTAAGAAGACACAAGAATAGGTGCGCCTGGGTGGCTCAGTGGGTTAAAGCCTCTGCCTTCGGCTTGGGTCATGATCCCAGGGTCCTGGGATCGAGCCCCACATCGGGCTCTCTGCCTGGCAGGGAGCCTGCTTCCTCCTCTCTCTCTGCCTACTTGTGATCTCTGTCAAATAAATAAATAAAATCTTAAAAAAAAAAAAAAAAGAAGACACAAGAATAGACAATAAGCCATGTGGAAAGGGGCTTATAATGATTACCTCTTTAGTCCCAGGGAAATGCACAAATACTATTAAATTCCATTTCATACCACTAGAGTGGCTAAAATAAAAAAGACTGACAACACCAAATGTAGGAGAGAATGTAAACAAATTAAAACTTAAATACAGCTAAAACAAAACAAAACAAATGTATACACTGCTAATGGGCATGTAAATAGCATACCCATTTTGGAAAACTGTAAGATTCTTAGGAGGTTAAACATACACATACCCTACAACTCGGTTATTTTATCTTTAGTATTTATCAAAAAGAAATTAAAATATCATGTTCCCATGAAGACTTATACAAGAATGTTTACAGCAATCTTACATGCCCAAAGAGTAATCAAACCAAATGTTCATCAATAAAGAATGGGTAAAAAAAATTACACATTCACACAATGGAAAACTACTTATGGTAATAAAAAAGAATGAACTTTGGTGTGCCTGCGTGACTTAGTTGGTTAAGGGTCTGCCTTCAGGGGTGCCTGGGTGGTTCAGTGGGTTAAAGCCTCTGCCTTCAGCTCCAGTCATGATCTCAGGGTCCTGGGATCAAGTCCTGCATTGGGCTCTCTCCTCGGCTGGGAGCCTGCTTCCCCCTCTCTCTCTTCCTGCCTCTCTGACTACTTGTGATCTCTGTCTGCCAAATAAATTTTAAAAATCTTAAAAAAAAGAGGGGGTGGTCTGCCTTCAGCTCAGGCTGGGAACAAGCCCTGCATCAGGCTCCCTGCTCAATGGGGAGTCCGCTTCTCCCTCTCCCTCTGCTCCTCCCCCAGCTCCTGTTCCCTCTCTGTCTCTAATAAATAAATAAAATCTTAAAAAAAGAATGAACTTTAATGAACACAAGAATGATAAATTTCAAAAACATTAAGTTGAGCAAAATAAGCCAGATATAAAAGAGTACATTCTACGATTCCCTTTATATGAAACCCAAACAGTTAAAACTAGTAAGAGTGAAGAGAGAAAATGGTGTTCATGGCAGTGGAAAATGACTAAGGGGGGGGGGGGGGCAGGGTATGAAGGGAACCTATTGTGATGACTAGAAATTTTACATCTCTTTTTTTTTTAGATGATGGATAAAAGGATAAAGGCATAAGCCATTGTAAAAACTCTTCAAATTGAATACCTAATATCAACTTATTATATGAAAACAGCCCAAGGCAGAAGAAAGAATGAGTTACGGTACATGGTAGTTATACTGAGTGATACAGTATAGTTATCTCATACATAAACCTACACACACTCTGAATGTTTTATCTGAAATAGAATTACTAGGTTTAAGAATATGGATCTTAAGGGACGCCTGGGTGGCTCAGTTGGTTAACCAGCTGCCTTCGGCTCAGGTCATGATCCCAGTGTCCTGGGATCGAGTCCCACATCAGGCTCCTGGCTCGGCAGGGAGCCTGCTTCTCCCTCTGCCTCTGCCTGCCACTCTGTCTGCCTGTGCTCGCTCGCTCTCTCTCCCTCTCTCTCTGACAAATAAATAAATTAAAAAAAAAATAAAATAAAAAAAGAATATGGATCTTAAATTTTCTAAATCTGTAATTTAAGAAGTATCCTTAAGAAAAGGGAACCCTGTGTACTGTTTGTAAGAACCAGTGCAAGAACTGTGGAAACAGTATGGAGGTTCTTCAAAAAATTAAAAATACAAACACATATGATCTATTAATTCCACTACTGGGTATTTACCCAAAGAAATAGAAAACACTGGGGCACCTGGGTGACTGCATCGGGTAAGCGTCCAACTCTTGAAGTCGGCTTAGGTCATAATCTCAGGGTTGTGAGATCAAGCCCTGTATCAGGCTCTGCGCTGGGCAGAGAAGTCTGCTTAAGATTCTCTCTCCCCCTCTCCTTCTTCCCCTCCCCTCACTCCATCTCTTTAAAAAAAAGGAAGAAAAGAAAGAGGAGAGGGTGGGAGGAAGAAAGAGAAAAAAGAAATAGAAAACACTACTTTGAAAAGATACACGAACCCATATGTTCACTGAAGTATTATTTACAATAGTCAAGGTATGGAAGCAACCCAAGGGTCCATCAGTAAATGAATGGATAAAGCACATGTGGTATATATATACACAATGGAATATTAGCCATAAAAAAGGAGATCTTGCCATGTGCAACAACATGGATAAACTTGGAGGATATTATGCTAAGTGAAATAAGTCAGAAAGAGAGAGACAAATACCCTATGATTTCACTTACATGTGGAATCTAGAATACAAATGAATGAACAAACAAACAAAAATCAAAAGACTCTTAAAATACACAAAACAAACTGGTGGGTGGTGGGATGGATGAAATAAATGATGGGGATTAAGAGGTACAAACTTCCAGCTGTGAAATAATTAAGTTATGGAGATGAAAAGTACAGCACAGGGAATACAGTCAATAATACTAACAACGTTGTATGGTGACAGATGATGACTACCCTTATTATGCTGAGCACTGATAATGCAGAGAATTGTCAAATCACTATGTTATATACCTAAAACTAAAATAACACTGTATGCCAACTATACTTTAAAAAAAAAAAGTGTGGGGCGCCTGGGTGGCTAAGTGGGTTAAAGCCTCTGCCTTCGGCTCAGGTTGTGTTCCCAGGGTCCTGGGATCGAGCCCCACATCAGGCTCTCTGCTCAGCAGGGAGCCTGCTTCCTCCTCTCTCTTTCTCTGCCTGCCTCTCTGCCTACTTGTGATAGGCAAGTCTACCTGTCAAATAAATAAGTAAAATCTTAAAAAAAAAAAAAAAAGTGTATCCTTAAATAATTTGAGGGAGCCAGAAACTGGGACAGAGTGTTTGAGAAACATTTAATATATGCCAGTCACAAAGTCACACGAATTGGCGTCTCTCTAGGTAATACCTCTTTAGGTATTTATTAAAATAGTCATGAAAAAACCATCAAGCAATTGTTGCCACTTGCTCTGTTCAAAAAGTTATTTACATGTTGCAGAATAGCAGAAATGACCTGATTCCTCAAGTGGGAGATGGCATTCTTCACCCCATGTCATAGAGAGTCATGGGTCATTGCATGGGATTTATAAAATCTGCTTATGCAGTTGATAATTCAGAATCTTTTTTCCTCAGATATATCTTTTATACTTCCTGTCATATTTTCTAACAGTCTACTTTTTCTATGATATCTTAACTTCTTTTTATCCCTAGTATCCTTTATCATGTGTTGGTCCTACTTTTTTTGACTGATCATAGTAGTATGCAGCCTGCTAAAATAACATCCTTAATAATGGATACATAATCCATTTTTTTAAAGTAATCTCTGCCCCCAATGTGGGACTCAAACTCACAGCCCTAAGATTAAGGGTCATATGTTTCACCAAGTGAGCAAGTCACACCCCCCCCATAATCCATTTTTATTATTTTTTGGGAAACCAGAAGAACTACATTTTGAATACATCAAATTGAATTACTTGCTATTTCCCAAACATTTCCCCTCATTCCCACACTTTGGTTAGCTTCAGTATTTTACTGTTAATTCTTATGTAGAAATAACCTTTTTCCTCCTCTCTGTGACTAAAACCAACAACTATTAAAAGCTCCAATAATTTGTTTTTCTTTTTTGTTATTTTTAAAAAGACTTTATTTGAGAGAGAGACAGCATGAGTGTGAGCAGACAGGGAAGGAGAGAGAGAGGGAAAGAATCTCAGGCAGACTTCACGCTGAATGCAGAACCCCACTTGTGGCTTGATCTCAAGACCCTGAGATTATGAGCTGAGCTGAAACCAAGAGTGGGATCCTTGACTGACTGAGCCATCCAAGGCATGCCTAAACAATCTGTTTCCTAAATATTTCTTTTATGCCTCAAATCAAAAGTAATATGAACTCCTATTTAGTACCTTCCAGCCCTCCCAAGTATTTGATATATTCTAAAACAATGGTTCTTTGTGTATGTTGTTTTTTTTTAAAGACTTTATTTATTATTTTGACAGACAGAGATCAGAAGCAGGCAGAGAGAGAGGGGGAAAACGGGCTCCCCGCTGAGCAGAGAGCCCGATGTGGGGCTCGATCCCAGGACCCTAGGATCATGACCTGAGCCGAAGGCAGAGGCTTAACCCACTGAGTCACCCAGGCGCCCCTCTTTGTGTATGTTTTGAAGACATCACTAGTTTAACATCTCAGCATATTCTGTATATCTTTTTCATAAGAGGCACTTAAATGTTGAATGAGTATTTTGCAAAATAAACCCCAAACACACAAAAAAATAAGATATAGCTGTACTTCAGTACAGGTGCCACAGTCCAATGTGAAAAATGTATTTCTAATTCAGGGGAAGAACATACCAGTGATGCCGTCCGTATAGTAGCAAAGTGTTCTCGATTACGATAGTGTGATTTATGACGAGACACCTGTGGCGGAGATTGTGGATCTGATGCTCTTGTTCTAGGCTCTCCCTCTTCTCTGTAATTTTCTTCCTCCTAGCAAAGAAAGAAACAATACTATTGAACAAATACAGCTAACCTGAACTTTCAAGAAAATTTAAAGATAACTTGATCAATTTATCTTAAAGACATAATTTTAAAAAGCAAGAACAAAAATTGTGAATGCCAACATTTTATTTTCAACATAATTACAATCAGGAAACATCATTCTCTTAGTATATGAAACAGCAAGCAGATTTAGGATCAGGAAATTTATCAGGTTAGATTTATATCCCACTTACTATGTAGAAAATGGAAAAGCTTTAGTAATTTTAAACAGCACTAAAAAAAATTTATCCTAATGTTCTTAGGTTTTCAAAGCAATAATATATCTTAAAAATACCTTTTTAATACTTCTATCATTTGTCCAAGTAATCAAAAAATAACTGTAAAAATTTTAGGAATTGGTCTTTCCTTATATATGTCTTAGTTTATTAACTGAAGAGGAAGTGAATTAAGTAGCAACCAATTGATTATGAGAATAATCTTTTTTACTGCTGTTTCTATTGCCTAAGTACATAAAAATTAAACATGATTTTGCCCTAAAGAATACTACTATATAACTAAGTCAATTAAAAAAAAAAAAAAGATTATTTATTTATTTATTTGACAGACGGAGATCACAGAGAAGCAGGCAGAGAGAGAAGAGGAATCAGGCTCCCTGCTGAGCAGAGAGCCCGATGTGGGGCTCGATCCCCTGATCATGACCCGACCCGAAGGCAGATGCTTTAACCCACTGAACCACCCAGGTGCCCCTAACTAAGTCATTCTTAATGACTTTTTGTGTGAGTGTAGTAGAACATATACAATAAGAAATTTTCCATTTCAATCATTTTAAAATGTAAAATTCACTGGCATTAATTATATTTCCAATGTTGTACAACCACCACCATTTCCAAAACATTTCCATCACCCAAATGGAAATTGTGTCTGCTGACAAAAATTCTCCATTTTATTCTCTACTCAGTTCCTGGTAACCACTAATCTATTCTGTGTCTCTATGTCTCTCTATTCTGATATTTCATGTAAGTGGTATTATGCAGTATTTGTCCTTTTGGATATGGCTTAATATCACTTAGCATAACATTACTTTTTTAGCATAACATCTCAAGGTTCACTCATGTCACAATATGTATCAGAATTTCATTTTTTTCATAGCTGAATAATACTCCCTTTTATGTATATTCCATGGTTTATTTATCTATTCATCTGCTGATGAACACTTCGGTTAGATCTACCTCTTAGCTCTTGTGCCTAGTAGGTTTTTAGGTAATACTGCAAGCTGTGAAGTTAAAAAGGAAGTATTCCTATTGGTTGCTAAAAATCAGGTTACCTGACTTTCAAAATGTTTTCAAGAAAATTTAAAAACACCAAATTTACAATTATTGGCAATTACATTCAGTTTTATTTTAAAGATATAAACATTATGGACAGTACAAGTCACTTTTGAACATTACCCATCATAATCCTTTCTCTTAAAAGACAACCATTATCATGACTTTCATGTGTGTACTTAACTATTTTTAAATACTGTATTTTTCATGAAACTAACTTCAAATTATATATTAACACAGTGTTTCTGTATTTCTTTCTTCTATGATTTTTAAAATATCCTTTTTATATTCTTAAAACATTAGTTTCCCAAATGCAGACCTTATACTGGGAAAATAAGCCTACTGCCACTTTAAAGTAAGTTACCTAATTATGTTCCAAACTTCTGAAATATCCAAGAGAATCTCCGAACTAATCAGTTGAAGAAAATTATTTACCAAAGTTGAAATTTTTTTTCACCGAAATGCAAATACTCACAGGTTTTAAATGGATGACAGAACTATTAGACATCACTGTGTGGTCTCCTTCCATCATATCCAGCTCACTCTTGTCATCTGAGGCATCTGGAAGACTGTTAACACTACTACTTTGGCTACTGGCGCTGATGGACATGCTGGGAATAGACTGATTACTTCCAACACTATTCACTGTTCCTGTCCGGCCAACACCATGATCTTGTTCCTAAGGGAAAAGAGAATTAGGTTCAAATATCTGTATCTCTTTTGAAATTGCTAATTATAATCACCTATCACACTGTTTAGCACACAATCTTCAGAAAGAAACTTAGAGGTCTAACATGAGAAATTCCCTCTATTTGCCAAGACCAGGAAGTCTACCAACTGAAAAACAAACAAATAAAAATAATTAACAAGTAAATAACAAAAAGCCCAACTGTGTCAAAAATTTAGTTAATCAGTTATGGGTTATTTCCAAAGTATAGCATTTTCTCTAAATTGTTTGACATTTCCAGAAATCCATTTCTACCATACATCTCATGGGGTATATATATGGAGATTTTCTGGTCATTTCTCAATAATTCCCATGGTTAAAACTAACCCCAATCTTTATTCAATCCTATAAATAACCACTTTTAGTTGTTATTGTTGTTAGAGAGTGCTGGCATGCACGTGCAAGCGCGGTGGAAGAGGCAGAACAACAGGGAGAGAGAGAATCTCAAGCAGGTTCCACATGAGAGCTCGAGGCAGCATCTTAATTCCATGACCTTGATCATGACCTGAGCCAAAATCAACAGTCTGAGGCTTAACTAACTGAGCTACAGGGTGCCTCTTAGTTGTTATTTTTTAAGGAAGACTAAGTATATTTTCCTTCTTCAGAAAATATTCTCTGGCCTACCCTTTTTCATCAACTAATTTAAAATTGATTCCTATTTTTTGTAAATTATAAATTACATGTTACTTGTACATTTAATCACACTCATAAAAATGCTTTTATGAAGTAACCAGGCAAGCCATGGTATCTGGGCACCAACATTTTAGTAGTCTTACCATACCGAGATTCTGTAAGATATGGAGAATTTCATAAAGATATATGGTGCATATATACATATGTATAAAGTATAAATATATATATGAATTTTTCTTACATCCTAGCCTAAAAGAGATGCTATTATAGATTTAACTGCATTAGAATTTTGCTAATTTTACTTTATTGAAATATTTTATATATCTAAAAAAGCTCAATTTTTTTCTTTCTTTTTTTTTTTTTTAAAGATTTATTTACTTTAAAGAGAGAGTGAGTACGACTGGGGTGTGGTTAGGTAGAGGGAGAGAGAACCCAAGCAGACTGCACTAACTGTTGAGCCATACACAGGGCTAAATCTCACGATCCTGAGATCATGACCTGAACCAAAACCAAGAGTTGATGCTTAACTGACTGCCCTACCCTTATTATCCTCAAAATAATTTTCTAATGATTACTGTATGAACTAAAAAACAAAACCAAAACTGTAAGTTAAGAAAGTCTTTTATTTCACAGTTCATTAATTGTGTAGCACTATTAAAAAAGAAAAGTAAATAACTATTACTCCTGGCCTCAGAACGCAAAGTGATCTCTCACTGGAAAGCAATTATTATTATTATTTTAAAATATTTTATTTACTTGACAGAGAAAGAGAGATCACAAGCAGGCTCCCTGCTGAGCAGATAGCCCAATGTGGGGCTTGATCCCAGGACCCTGAGATCATGACCTGAGCCGAAGGCAGAGGCTTAACCCACTGAGCCACCTAGGCGCCCCTGGAAAGCAATAAAAACAAACAAACAAACAAACAAACAAAGAATCCTGACAGGAGCAAAGAAAACTGAAAATATTTAGAGTAAAAAAGATAGCTCCACAAATAATAAGTTCTATATGTATCTTTCCTTGTGAGGAAGTTCTGTAACATTTCTTCTGCAAATTTGTATTTCCATACTCCCTAAAAGGCAACATGGAAAGAACATGTGACAGTGAGATACATGAATCCGAACCCATATTAACATATGATGAGTTAACCACTCTGAGCTTTGCTTTACTCATCTGTAAAATGAATATTTTAGAACTGTGCAGATGGAATGAAGTGATACAGAACGGCAAAGAATCAAGTATCCCTGACAGAGCACAACACGTGGTAATTCTAAAGACTTCTGAATGAGTACTGTCAATTCCATAATCTGTAATTTCAAATATTTCCAAAAGCATGTCCCATGGAACCAGACAAGGCAAAAGAGGGTTCAGTATCCAAAAAATTTGATGGCGAATGGATTAAAGTTGAATAGGTTTCTTTAATAAAAGATTTTGCATAGCTTTACTGTATCAATAAGCACTACAAAGGGGTTGGGTTTAAAGAATGCAAAACCCTTTTCCCACCTGGGACCTTACAGGACCAGTGTTAAGAAAACATAATCTGGGAAGCACTAATACAAAACATTCATGGCAAGACAAGTTGCACAAGGAAAGAAGCTAATAAAGAAGCAAAGCTCAATATCTGAATCATTTCTAACTTATTACCTCTTCTTCTTCCTGTGCTTCTACTGCTGGTCCATTATGTGCCTCCTGGAAAAGGAGTTTCTTCATCTTTCGATACTGCAGATTGTCCAGCTCTCTTACTGCATCTTTTGTCCTTTGAATGAGATCTATTAACACTGTTTCAGGGCGCTCACGAAGAACAAACATGTGCTGGATAAGAATAGAAACTAAAAGTCAGGTGGAAGCCTATTTATTTTTTTCAATTAGTACAAATGTACCCCTTTCCCAGAATGTACTTACTATCTTAAGTTATCATGATAGATAACACATATAATCTATAGCTATCTAATTCTATTAGAGTTTTGACTTCTTGTATTTACCAAACTGTCATCTCTGTACATACACTCTGGGCATACATAACTACCCCTGTACATTTATGGAAATATGGTACTTTTGTTGACCAACTGAAAAAGCAACATTGAAATAATCAGAGTCTAATTAAACACTAATAATTAAGTCTAATTAGAGACCTAAATAAGGGCTAAATAAAGGTTTACATATTCTTAGAACTGATTTCATAGAAAAGGTATGTTCACTTTTGGGTTGTATTATTCCAACAGGAATGTATTCTGGTGAATTATGTAACATAAACTTGGATATTATAAGAAGTTCCTTTAGATGTTGGATAAACAATACTCTATAACTAGCAGTTACTTAAAAGACATTACATAATTAGTGATTTTTACCACTAACATTTAATAAGCTTAACCTTATCTAATACAGAAAAATAGAACAATTCCACCACCAGAATAATCCCATTATATTTTGACTTATTTCTTTTCTTATTTATTTATTTATTTGTCAGAGAGAGAGAGAGAGAGAGAGCAAGCAAGCACAGGCAGAGTGGCAGGCAGAAGCCGAGGGAGAAGCAGGCTCCCTGCCGAGCAAGGAACCCGATGTGGGACTCGATCCCAGGACGCTGGGATCATGACCTGAGCCGAAGGCAGTCGCTCAACCAACTGAGCCACCCAGGCGTCCCTTGACTTATTTCTTTACAGAAATTTTCTATGTATAAATTTTGTTCTGTGGATACATAACATATAGATTGCAGAAAGATACCTTTGCCTTGAGTTCTACGAAATGTACTTGAATTCTTATAATTCTTTTATAATTTTTATATATATTTATAATTTATATAATATAAATTTATAATTTTTATAATTCTTATAATACTTTTACCTTTGTAATTCAAATTTCTTTAAAGAATTTTTTTGCCTTTTGATATTTTAATTATTCAAATAACTTTTTTTTTTTTTAAACTTAGCTCCTTTTTCTTTCAAGTGGGCTCCATGCTGGGCATGAATTCATGGGGCTTGAGCTCATGACCCTGAGAGATCAAAACCTGAGCTGAGATCAAGAGTCGGATGCTTAACTGACCAAGCCAACCAACATCCTTTTATTGAGCTTTCTGACTCTGCACTTGTACCTTCAACACTTTCACAACCATTTCCTGCTCCTCAATAAGGAAAGCACACTTGATCCTGTCATGAACACACTTAGCACACATGGAACACTCACAGGCTCCACTGATGTCTTTTTTGTTTTAGATGACCTTATAAGAACTGGGGTGTCACAGCACAAACTACTCAAAGTCCACCTGGGAGCACAACACATGTGCATTTGGGTGTTTTTCCAACTTTCTTGGTATAAAGGTAAATGATTCTATTACCAGGGGTTCAGGACAACCTAGTTTTGTTAGACACTGTATTGACCTGACCATTCTGAATGCCTATAGATGCATTCCCTCAAGAGGAAAAAGCTTCTCTACAGAATTTTAACTATACGATATTTTATTCTACTATCATTGTCATAAGTATTACTTCAAATTCATAAACATAATGTCTATGGATTACTTCATCAAATATTTATGCTAAAATCATTTAACCATTACTCTAATTCTGGACAGTTATTTCCAATTTTTAATTCTTTTTTTTTTTTTTAAGATTTTATTTATTTATTTGAGAAAGAGAGCTAGAAGCAGACTTCCCACTGAGCAGGGAGCCTGATGCTGGGCTCAATCCCAGGACCCTGGGATCATGACCTCAGCTGAGGGCAGATGCTTAATTGACTGAGCCACCCAGGTGTCCCCAATTTTTAACTCCGAGAAAGCTCCATATATTTAAATCATTTTCTATGAACTCTTTTTATGATAAACTGCAACAGAAATATAATTAGGCCAAAGGGAAAGAAGTACTTGATAGATAATTCCTTATCATTTTCAATTTCCTGCTATAAACCAGGAAAATTAATACTATATGCAGACTTGGGATTCTAATCACCAAATATCTGGCCCTGGTAGGTTGGGTTATTACCAAAACAGCCTCTTTTGCTTACATAAGGCAAGTGTAAGAAGCCAGTCAGATTTTTTTTCATTTTCCTGAGCCTTAGCTTGGTATGTATCACCATTTATGATACTCAATCTTCTTACCCAAAAATAATACATCTTAAATTTCTAAGTTTGATAGTTTTCTACATACAGATCTTGCTTATTTATCACTAATATAATTCCTAGCTATACTAAACATTTAGCTGCTATTGTGAGTACTTGTTTATTCAGGCTTTCATTTCTGAGACTATGAACGAGCTCACTACCTAGAATCCCACAAGTATTACTAAAATTCTACTGTTCTTCTACATACTGTGGTTGCAAATAATACTACACACACACACACACACACACACACACACTGACCTTTTCAATTTCTTTGTATCTTTAACTGATGTTTACTCGTGAAAATGAAACTTTCTGAAGTTCTAAAACATTCACGTAAAAATAATCTACTTAAATCTTATAGTGAAAAATCACCAATATTCCTTAGGGGCACAAGGCGAGAGTCAAATCCTACTTACTATTGCTTTACCTAGTTTTAAGAACTATATTAAGTTCAACAATACTATTACTGCTATTAATAAGATGGCCAAACTCCAAATGAAATAATAAATTTTTGAGAACAGAAAGCATATACCAAAATATTTAATTAAGCAGTCAAACCAAACTCTGTAAACAGAATTTACATGATTCTTAAAATATTTTCATTGCCAAGTTAGAAAAATATATTTCTAAAAAGGAAACAGAAACATGATATCCATTTTTAAGTTTCTTTTGAAAGCTCTTTTCTCCCACAATATTTATATAAATATACATTTCTTTCAATATTTTAATATAATATAGATGAATATATAAAATATGGCAGACATAAAAATTAAATCCAAAGTTAAACTATGTTTTACTAACCTTAAAATATGATTGTTTCACATGAATTAAAATGTGGAGTTATAACTCAGGAATATTCTTACACATATAAACAATCAATTGGTACTATCTGGAATATTTATATATTCTATTCAGACATGGTAAAACAATTAATTTTGAAAACACAAATCAAAAACCTCTGCATCTAAGAAAAGTTCCAAAAGAGAACAGTATATAAAATCAACGTTTCAGTAAAAATTAGTAGAGCATACTTAAAATTGATCCAAAATCAAATAAAATACATCCTTTAAAATAATTTTTTTATAGGTAGAAAACACTTAGTAAAACTAACCTTTAAAAGTTCCTCTGATGTAGGGCGATCTTGAGGGATTTTCTGGAGGCAAGAATCTACAAAGTTGCGAAAATAATCAGACCTATTGTAAAGGAAAGTATCAAGTGAACATATTGCTATTTCCTTTTAAAACAAATCCACAAGAAATACAGAGATTAGCATCCTGTGCAAGGATGACATGGAAATTCATGAAGTGCTCATTTTTGAGCACCAAGTGTTATATGTAAGTGTTGAATCACTAAATTCTATACCTGAAACTAGTATTACACTGTATATTAACTAAATGGAATTTAAATTAAAACGTAATTTAAAAAATCCATAAATCAAGACATCTGCCTATTAGTAGGAGGGGAAGTGGAAAAAAATGATTAAAAAAGCAAATACAATATACTATAGATTTTATATGTCTATGAAAAGCTATCTAAACCAACCAATGAATCTTTATCATTTTCCAAAGATGAATTTACACAGATGATTTAAAAACTCTGCTCCCATAATTTAAGAAACAAACAAGCAAAGGTTAAAAAAAAGAAGAGAGAAAGAGAGAGGTGAACCAAGAAACAAACCCTTAACTACAGAGTATAAACTGATGGTTAAAAGAAGGGAGGTGCGTGGGGCGATGGGGGAAATAGGAGATGGAGACTAAGGAGCGTACTTGTCATGATGAGCACAGGGTATGTATGGAAGTGCTGAATCACTGAATGGTAAACCTGAAACTAATATTACACTGTATGTTAACTAACTGGGATTTAAATTAAAAACTTAAAAAAAATCCTACTCTCACATAATTTAAATACCATAACTTGTTCTATATTGAGGCAAAATTAGGGAAGCCAATTTTTTCTTCTTTGCATTCAAATTGAAAATAACATTCTTTTTCAATTTTCTTTTCTATTCTCTAAGCCATCTCCCTTTCTTGTCTGCCCCGTGGGTCATCTTCTATCTAGCATTTTCAGAACATCAATCTATTTACTTTGGAGGGAACAATTTTATACCTACTTATTTCCAAAAAATGGATAAAACTTGCATTAAAACCAGAAAATCAATTAAGATACTTTTTAAAAAACATCAGAAGTCTGCAACATATTATTTTATACAGTGTTAATGATGAGAGTTCAGAGAGGAAGGCAGTAAGTAACAATTATTCCATCAATGTCTGTCTTTCATATTCATATAAGATTTAAGTTCCTTATAGGCAAGAATTCTTTTTTGAATCCCCAAGTATCAGTGTAAAGACAGTTTGTGTTCAATATATTTATTACTGATATGTACCATAATGCTAGACTCTGTGCCAAAGGATTCCTTCTAAGTATCTCTAAACACATAGCAAAGACCTACTAATGCACCTTAAGTATGCAATCATTAAAAAAATTAAGTCTCATTAACTTATGCATCTATTTGTCAATTTAAAAATAATGAGTATGCTTGATATGCCTCTAGAATTTTTTAAATGTTAGACACACCTAATTACACTTAGGTACATACACTAAAATTTTCTATCACTGATAAAAACCCTAGTTTTCTAAAACTGTCAATCTGTTCTCCATAAACTTCTTTACAGAAATTAATTTAATCAAATCAAGGAAGTACCAGGAGACAGAGTAACAGTATTCTGAATATAAACATCATAATAACAATTAGAACATCCCGGGGCGCCTGGGTGGCTCAGTGGGTTAAAGCCTCTACTTTTGGCTCAGGTCATGATCCCAGGGTCCTGGGATCAAGCCCCACACCGGGCTCTCTGCTCCGCGGAGAGCCTGCTTCCTCCTTTCTCTCTCTCTCCCTGCCTGCCTCTCTTGCCTACTTGTAATCTGTCAAATAAATAAATAAATAAAATCTTTAAAAACAAACAAACAAACAAACAAAAACAAATAGAACATCCCAAAGTTATGAATTATCTGATGATTCTGATAAATCATTTTACCTATTTTTTTTGAAGATTTTATTTATTTATTTGATAGACAGAGCTCACAAGTAGGCAGAGAGGCAGGCAGAGAGAAAGAGGGGGGAAGCAGGCTCCCTGCTAAGCAGAGAGCCGATGTGGGGCTCGATCCCAGCACCCTGGGATCATGACCTGAGCTGAAGGCAGAGGCTTTAACCCACTGAGCCACGCAGGCACCCCCATTTTACCTATGTTTTATACTTGATAAATTATAAACCATTCCCCAATATCAATGTTTAAATTATGCTATTATTTATTACATTTATTATTTATTATATAATCAGGATTATGTGTTCCTAAAGTTCAAAGAAAAATAAATTGTGAATTTTTGTAAAAAGGCAATACTTTCTGCTTCCATGTGGCATCATCTATCCTTTATTTCTGAACTGAATTACATATATGTTATGAAAAGCAGACGTTAAACAGAAGATAAATACAAGGGTAAGAGAAACCAATTTAATATCACTTCAAGTAATACACTTTACCTAATTGAAATAAAATCATTTTGATAACATTATAAAAAAGTATTTAATTTACACAATGTTGAGTAATATATGTCTCAGCAATACTCACCATTCATTAGACTGTAGTGTAGGGGATTCATTTTGGGCTATGTGATATAAGGCACTCATTGCATTCATATTAAATAAAGGAGGCTTCCTTTCAGCTGTAAAAGAAAGAAACATTCCTGTTAAAATATGTGCCTGTTATATAAAGGCATGCAAACATTGTTTAAAATAGTTGTGGGGGGCAGTTAGACCTGGGTGGCTTGGTCGGTTAAGTGCCCAACTCTTGATTTCAACTCAGATCATGATCTCAGGGTTGGGAGACTGAGCCTCAGTTGGGCTCTGCACTGGGTATGAAGCCTGCAAAAGATTCTTTTTCTCCCTCCCTCTCCCTCCCCTCCCTCTCTCACAAAAATTAATTTAAATTAAAAAAAATTTTAATGTCTCAAACTTCGCAAAAAAAAATTGCATGTGGAGCTCAAAAAACTTTTTCAAGTGTGTCAATTTACACTAAGTTGCTGGCCTAATGCCCTACCATCTCTAAATACTTTTGTATTTCCTATAAATAAGAACCTTCCTCTAAAGAACCACAATTAAATAGGGCCATTAATACTGATACATGATGGGGCGCCTGGGTGGCTCAGTGGGTAAAAGCCTCTGCCTTCCGCTCAGGTCATGATCTCAGGGTCCTGGGATCAAGCCCCGCATCGGGCTCTCTGCTCAAGCCGGGAGGCTGCTTCCTCCTCTCTCTCTCTGCCTGCCTCTCTGCCTACTTGTGATCTCTGTCAAATAAATAAATAAAAATCTTAAAAAAATATATCGATACATGACTATCATCTAATCCTCAACCCCATTCAAATTTCAATCAAATGTTCCAATGATGTCCTCTGTAGCAACAGCAAGCCTTGATCATTTCCATCAAGTAAAGTGTGCATCTTATCTAAATTAATAAATTAACGTAAAATTGTTCATAATATTTCCCTATAATCCTTTTAATACCTGTAAAATGTGGTTATGTCACTTCCCATTCCTGATATCGGCCATTTGCATCTTCTTTTTCCCTGATCAAGCTGGCTAGAGGTTTATCAATTTTATTTTCTCAGAGAACTTTTTTTTTTTTTTAAGATTTCTTTCTTTATTTTAGTGAGGGGGGGGAGCTCCTGAGCACCAGGGAGGGGACAGGAACAGAGGTGTTGGGAGACCTCAAACAGAGGTGTTGGGAGAATCTCAAACTGACTACCCACTGAGCACAGAGCCAGTGCTGGGTTTGATCTCAGGACTTTGAGTTCATAATCTGAGCTGAAATCAAAATTCCCAATCTTAACCAACTGAGCCATCCAGGTACACCTCAGAAAACTAGGTTTTGTTTGTTTGTTTGTTTCATTGGTTTTCTCTATTGTTCTTTTGTTTTTTATTTGATTTCTGCTTTTTTTTTTTTTAGTTTTTATTTATTTGAGAGAGAATTCACACGCATGAGAATGAGGGAGGGACAGAGGGAGAAGCAGGCTTCCCACTGCGCAGGGAGCCAAACACAGGGCTTAAACACAGGACCCTGGGATCATGACCTGAGCAGAAGGCAGATTAAAACGACTGAGCCACCCAGCTGCCCCACCTGCTTTGATTTTTTAAAATTCTCTTTGTTCTAGTTATTTTGGGTTGAATTTGCTCCTTTTTCTTTTCATTCTTTCCTTCTTTTTAAGTAAACTCCATGCCTGATGTGAGGCTTGAACCAATCACAACCCCAAGATCTAAAGTCACTTGCCCTACTAAATCAGCCAAATGCCTTTTGCTCCTCTTTTTCTGGTCTCTTAAGGTAACTGCTGAAGTCATTTTGAATTATACAAGACTCTTCAATGTCCTTCCAATTTGGGTTTGTCCTATGATTATTGGGTTACATATCTTTGGCAGGAGCATCACAGAAGTGTTTTATTTTTCTCATTGTATTCTATGAGATGGTGCATGATTTTGAATGCTTCCATTATTGATGGTGTTTGCATTCTATCAATTAAAGCTATGTCTGTCAGACTTCTTCATGGTAAGTTTGTTTCCTTTTGTAATTAGTATTTTTTGAGAAGATACTTTGAATCTATATAAACATCCTGTTTTTTTCATAAAACTTTAATTTTCCTATTTATTATACAGACTTGCAGATTTCTATTTTATTTTATAATCTGCTACTATCCTTTATTTTGATGTTCAAAATGCCTCATGTATGAGCAATGAGAACCACTTTATTGGCTTCTTTTTGACATGGCCCTATCATTTCTTAATCACTTCCTTGCTTTCTGGCACACTAAGATTTTCCAGGCTTATCCTGTATTTCCACACTCCAGACCAAGGTTTCCACCATTTTTCCAAGGAGCTGTGGCAACAGGTGTGCTCACTGCTACTGAGGTATCACTGTTCTTAGATCCTTTCAGTGGACAGAGTTAGGAAACATACACACACACAAATTTATATACATACATGCACATTAAACATGTTTGTGAAACAGTGGAGTTCTAGATTTATCTTTTTCCATTATTTGTCACACTCTTCTAACAATGAGGAACCTTGCTCTTATCATGCTTAATTAGTATTTTCTTATTTGATAAATTCTCCCTGTATGTAACCAGTCTCCCATCTTTGCTACCACATTCTCTCTTAAGCAGATGTCTCCCTTTCCTCGCTCAGGTTTGTTGCTGTTTTTCCTTGCTCAAGTTTTGAAACCCCATTCCAAGTTACTCTATAGTGTGAACATTTCTTTATCCACTCAGTTTCTAAAACCAACCTAAACTGGGTCACCTCTTTGCAATGTGGCTCTTCTGATCAGTCTTTATGAGAGAAGCTCTCTTCCTTTTGATTAGGAACACTGTATCAGGGTACCCCAAAACACAGATGTCCTCCTTAGACTCTGAATCTATATGATAGGAAGTTTCCCCTATTGTCACCTCTTTACCCTACTTGGGCTCTGACACTATGCTGAGCCACCTCCGTGGCTCATGAGAGGGTCATTCTCCCTAACTCACATGTTGTTCAATGGTCGGTTGACTATATTGTTGAATTTGGTTTGCTAATATTTTGTTGAGGGTTTTCTGGATCGATGTTGTTCAAGGATATTGGCCTGTAATTTTCTTTTTAGTGTCCTTCTCTTTTTCAAAAGTGACCTTTTGATATCAGGGTAATGATCTTTTGGTATCAGGGTAATGCTGGCCTCATAAAATGAGTTTTGAAGTGTTCCTACCTCTTGTATTTTTTTGGAAGAGTTTGAGAAGGGTTAGTATTAATTCTTTATGTGTTAGAATTCACCAGTGAAATGACCTGGTCCTGAACTTGTTTGTTGGAATGTTTTTGATTACTAATTTGATCTTCTTACTAGTAACCAGTCTATTCAGATTTTCTATTTCTTCATGATCCAGTCTTGGTAGGTTGTATGTTTCTAGGCATTTATCCATTTCTTCTAGGGTTGTCCGATTTGTTGACATCTAATTATTCATAGTAGTGATAATTTGTATTTCTGTGTTATCAGTTGTAATATCTCTTTCATTTCTGAATTCATTTAAGTCCTCTTGTCATGGTAAATCTAGACAAGGTTTTCTGGTTTATCTTTTCAAAAAACCAGCTCTTAGTTTTGTAGATCTTTTCTATTGGCTTTTTAGTATCTCATTTATTTCTGCTCTGGTATTTGTTATTTCCTTCCTTTTATTAACTTTAGCCTTAGTTTGTTCTTTTTCTAGTTCCTTTAAGTATGAATTATATTATTTGAGATATTTCTCAATTTAAGCATTTATTTCAATGAACTGCCCTCTTAGAACCACTTTTGCTGCCTCCCATACATTTTAGTATGTTGTATTTCCATTTTCATTTATCCCAGGTATCTTTATTTCTCTTTTAATTTCTTCTTTGACCCACTGGTTGTTACAGTAGCATGTTGTTTAATCCCCATATATTTGTGGATTTCCAGTTTTATTCTTATAATTTTTTTTTTTAAGATTTTATTTATTTATTTGACAGAGAGAGATCACAAGTGGGCAGAGAGGCAGGCAGAGAGAGAGGAAGGGAAGCAGGCTCACTGCCGAGCAGAGAGCCGGATCCCAGGGCTCCGGGATCACGACCTGAGCCAAAGGCAGAGGCTTTAACCCACTGAGCCACCCAGGCACTCCCTTATAATTGGTTTTAAGTTTCGTACCATTTTGTTGGAAAAGTTGCTTAATGTGATTCCAACCTTCTTAAATTTATTAAAGACTTATTTTGTGGTCTAACATCTGATCTATTTTGGAAAATGCTCAATTTATACTTCAGAAAAATATGCATTGTGTTGCTTTTGGATGAAAGGTTCTGTATATATATGTCTGTTAAGTCCATCTGTTTCAACGTGTTAAGGCCAATGTTTCCATATTGAGTTTTTGGATGATCTATCCATTGATAAAAGTGGGGTATTACAATCCTCTACTCTTATTGTATTGCTGTATATTTCTCCCTTTAGGTGTGTCAACACCACCTTATATATTTAGGCGCTCCTGTCTTAGGTACATAAATATTTACAAATGTTCTATCTTGCTGCTGGCCTGACCTCTATACCATTATGTAATGCCCTTCTTTGTCTCTTACCACAGTCGTTTTATTTATTTTTTAAATTTTAAGAAAGATTTATTAAGGGGCGCCTGGGTGGTTCAGTGGGTTAAAGCCTCTGCCTTCGGCTCAGGTCATGATCCCAGGGTCCTGGGATCAAGCCCCACATCAGGCTCAGCGGGGAGCCTGCTTCACCGCCCCCCGCCCCCCCCCCCCGCCTGCCTCTCTGCCTACTTGTGATCTCTGTCAAATAAATAAATAAAATCTTAAAAAAAAAAGATTTATTAATATATTTGAGAGAGAGTGCATGAGCACAGGGTGAGGGAAGTGGGGGGCAGAGGGAGAGGGGGTGGGAGAGAGAACTTAAACAGACTCTGGTGGGGAGCATGGAGCCTGATGTGGGGCTTGATCTCACGATCCTGCGATCACAACCTGAGATAAAAGAGTCAGAGGCTTAACCAACTGTACCATCCAGGCGCCCCTTTTTTTTTGGTTTTGTTTTTAGTAGGCTCCACACCCAACATGGGGCTTAAATTAATAATCTTGAGATTAAGAGCCACATGCTCTACCAACTAAGCCAGGCAGGTGTCCGTACACTCTTTGTTTTAAAGTCTATTTTGTCTGATGTAAATATAGCTACCGCACCTTCTTTAAGTTTCTATTTACATGGAATATCTTTATAATCCCCCTTCACTTTTAGTCTATGTGTGTCCTTAACATCTGAAATTAGTCTTTCATAGGCATTACATAGATGGGTCCTATCCAGCCAACCTATGACTGGAGAACTTAGTCCATTTACAATTAATTATTATTATTATTTAAAGACTTTATTTATTTGACAGTCAGAGATCACAAGTAGGCAGAGAGGCAGGCAGAGAAAGAGGAGGGGGAGAAGCAGGCTCCCTGCTAAGCAGAGAGCCCGATGATGCGGGACTTGATCCCAGGACCCTGGGATCATGACCTGAGCCAAAGGCAGAGGCTTTAACCCACTGAGCCACCCAGTCCCCCTACAATTAATTATTGACAGTTATGTACTTATTGCTATTTTGTTAATTGTTTGTAATTCCTTTGTTCCTTTCCTCTTCTTTTAATCTCTTCTTTTGTGATTTGATAATTTTTTGTATTAGTATGCTTAAATTCTTTTCTTTTCATCTTTTGTGTATCTACTATAGGTTTTTGCTTTGTAGTTACCATGAGGCTTACATAAAAAAGCTTATATTTATAGTAGTCTACTTTAAGTTGGTAACAACTTAGTATGAACGCACTCTAAAGTTCTACATTTTTACTCTCCAAACTCCACGTTTTATGTTTCCAATGCCACAACTGACATCTTTTTATCATGCATATCCACTAAATTACTGTCGTTATTGTTATTTTTATTTATTTTCTTTTTGCTTTTTCCCCCTGAAATTTTATGTCCTCAACATACACTTTATAATCAGGAAAAAAGTGGTAAACTTTACTTTTATAGACACAATTGTATATTCAGGCACAAAGCCTGAAAAACAACAAGCTAAGGAACTTTTTCATAAGATTAATTGTAAACAAACATATAAACTCACCTATGAAAAATACTGTACTTTAAGATTTCTTGGTCATAAGACATGACCAAGTTATTTCAATCTCTATAACAAAGTATGAAAGTATTTCTTAATAACTGTACTTACCAAAACCAAGGTCAGTACAACTCACTTACATCTGTTCTTCTACCTGCACTATAAGAACACACTTTGCTTTAACTCATTATCCTTAACTATTTAATTAATTTTTATTTTCTTTTATTTTTTTTAAAGGATTTTATTTATTTATTTGACAGAGAAGCAGGCAGAGAGAGAGGAGGAAGCAGGCTCCCTGCTGAGCAGAGAGCCCGATGCGAAGCTCGATACCAGGACCCTGGGATTATGACCTGAGCCGAAGGCAGAAGCTTTTACCCACTGAGCCACCCAGGCGCCTCTAATTTATTTTTAAAGATTTTATTTATCCTTAAGTATTTTGGAAGTTGAAAAGCATATAACAGATATATTTCTGAAGACTGTAAGTCTAATTTGCATTGAAAATCATGCCCCTTGATCTATATTGTCTAACAGGGTAGCCACTAGTCACATGGAACTATTCAAATGTAAATTTATTTTAAACAGTATAAAACTCAATATTCACTTACTCAACTGCAAGGGCCACATTTCAAGTGCTCAAAAGCCATGCGGATACAGAACACTTCAATAACTGCGGAAAATTTTATTGGCCTGTGCTACTTACTGTAGGCCTTTCCTCTGAATCCAGAAGCAGGCTTAAAATGTAGTTCCTAACATAGAACTTCATAATTCAAAAACATTTGTAAGTAAAAATTTAAAAAGTGATTATGAAAGATTACAAAAGCTGAAGATGCCAAAAGTATGACTAAAACTCTAAGAATTTCTTTAAATGTCTCACTCATTTAAAATTATCTAAAAGCAGTTTCATTTTCTGATGCTGCTTTAAGTGTAAATACTCTCATTGTGAAGAAAGTCTACTTTATTAGCTACAATAAAGAGAAACTAGAGGGGTTCCTGGGTGTTTGAATTTGCTTAAGCATCTGACTCTTGGTTTTGGCTCAGGTTGTGCTTTCAGGGTCATGAAATCAATTCCCAAGTCAGGCTCCATGCTCAGCCTCCCTCTCTGCCCCTCCTTCTCAGGCTCTCTCTTCCTCTCTCTCTTAAATGAATAAGTAAATATTAAAAAAGAAAAGAGAAGCTAGAAAGTCTGGAAAAATAAGCCCTTTCACAGAAACTGTAGTTTTCTTTCTGAGTAGTACAACTGGTCAATGAATACTTTTCTAATCAAATAAATACTAATATATATCAATAATATCTAACAGCACCATTAAGGTGATTTCACTATCATCAAGGGGTACATGTATGTATCAACCAGCACAAGTATGTAAAAATACCCGATGGCCAGAGTATATTAACCAGCTTCTCTACATTTACACCCAGGTTTCTTAAGAAATTAATGAGGATCTACTTGCAGGAACTGAGGTTAAAAGAATTGAGGTTAAAACACTTTAAAATGGAAAAAAAATTCTGTAAACCTCAAAGAGAGACTAAGAGATCAGAAGAGAATGACATGATGGTATCTCCAAATCTGTCTGCTGATGCTGTCATACTTTAAAATAAATTAAATAAATAATATACAGCTTGAAGGGAATGGTTAATGTAGGAATTATAATAAAAGCAAACATATCTAAAGATTATATAATTTTGGAAAAATATGAAGACTGTTAGATAGAAAGAGCATGGTTTATAATGGAAATTATCATTTTCATCTACTATATAAGGATAAGCTTTTGATTTTTATTTTACCTCAATTTCCCTATTTACAAAACTGATTAACTCAATTTGAAAATCATTTAACCAAATTACACATGAATTTTACTTTTTAAAAAGATTTTATTTGAGAGAGAGAGAGAGCATGTGCCTGCACAAACGGGAGACAGTGCAGAGGAAGAAGAACAACCAGACTCTGCACAGAGCTTGGAGTCCAAGGCAGGGTTCGATCCCACAACCTCAAGATCATGACCTGAATCAAAATCAAGAGTTGGATGTTCAAACAACTGAGCCACCCAGGCGCCCCTCACATCTATTCTTTTTAATGTGTTATTTTTGATTTGTGGTCACTCCTAGAATGAATATTCCCAATATTTCCCACTTTTAAATAAAATTTAATGGAATTTTTTTTTAAAGATTTTATTTGTAAGTAATCTTTACACCCATCATGGGGCTCAAACTTAAGAGTTGCATGCTCTACAGACTAAGCCAGCCAGGTGCCCCTGGAATATTTTTATAAGAAGAAAAAAAAGGAAAGAATATAGGACGGAAAGGGGTAAACTTGGAGAATCAAGAGCAAGAAAATGGACATCATCTTCAATTACAGTGACAATTCATTTATCTATCTGGCTCACTTACACTGAGAATGCTAGTAAAGTTATGATGGTCCACTGACTTAAGCATAGTTCCCTTTATGGGCAACAGAATAAAATGTGTGCATAAAATCAAATTGTTACAGTATGTCATGAAGCCTGACATCTAATTCTCATACCTAATTCAAAGTAATAAGCATCCTAGGTAGATGGTAAGTAATTCGTCAATGCTGTAGAGACTATCTACAGATGGTATATCTTGTAATTACAGACATATTTTAGATGTTTAACAAATATCCATTAAATATTAGATATAAATAATTAATACCACAGTGGAAAATTATTTTAGACCTAATTTAGCAGCAAATACACCTCACCTAATATATATAAAAATTACCAGATAACCAAAGTGAAAACTTTAATAGATTTATTGCTCCCTTTACTAACAGACATAAAAAATAAAAAGCTATGCTTTGGTACAGAAAATGAGGTAAAACACTGATCACAACTTACTACACAGTAATAAAGAACAATGCTTACCTAGTTCAATACATGTTATTCCAAGAGACCATACATCTACTTTGCCATCATACTGTCCTTCATCCATGGCTAAAATTACTTCTGGGGCCATCCTAAAACATAAAATTTTTTATGTAAAAAATGTATACTATTCTTTAAAAATGTAATGACCATCTACATAGAGAACACCTGTGTGAATTCTAGACATCATCTTTAGATAATAATTTTTATAATGAGAAATAAATGCCCTACAGGTCATCAGGGAAATATTTACCACTGCCTATATACTATGAGACTCATTCTCACCATCTGTCATTATCATTAAGCAGCATCCTAAAGAAAAGATGCCCCAGAGCAGGGTTGCATATTCTAATATTGTATAACCCTTAGCCCTCAGGCTAGTGATTTTTTTTTTTTTAACTCAGTGGGGTTTTTTGTTGTTGTTGTTGTTATTTTTTTATAGTTTTTTTTTTTTTTTGTGGTTGTTTTTTAAGAGATAGAGAGAGAGTAGGGAAGGGGCAGATGGGGAGAGAGAGAATCCTAAGCAGACTCCAGACCCAGAGTGGAGCCCAACTTGAGGCTCGATCTCAGAACCCTGAGATCATGACCTGAACCAAAATCAAAAGTTAGACTCTTAACCAAATGAAGCACCTAGGCACTCCCCCTCAGGCTAGTAATTCTTAAATATTTTGGTCTCAGGATGTTACTATGAAAGTCTGATTTATGCTTGAAAGATGGAATTTTTATCATTGGCACTGAATACTATCAACCGTTTCCCTGCAGTGACAAGCTCACTTCATTTATTTTAGAAAGTATCCGCCACAATAACCAACACTTAATAACCATAGTTTGTCACTCTTCCTTTTAAATAGGAATAGTGTTCCATGATAAAAGTGGCGAGGGCAGCTCACAACAAAGACAATTACACAATTATCAACCTTACAGGTGTCTTGGTTATAAAATGGAACATTAATTCATGTCTCTAATTAGAGTCTAACATTTTTGATGGTATTTGACTTGTATTTGTTGTTAAACATAGAAAGACACTTAGAACAATTGTTGATACTTAGGTAGGGTGGTCACCATATACCTGAGTGTGAGTGTGTTTAAGCTTAAGTGTAATGACATCTAAATATGTACCTAGTTCCTACGTTCCAAGTACATTATATACAAATTAGTGAATATGTAAATAAAGTAAATTTTCAATTGTCAATACCAGAGTATTTCCAAGATGTTTGTTTTTTTTTTTTCTTTTTAATAGAGGGAGGAAGGGAGGGAGACGGGGAGGGAGGGACAGAGGGAGAAGGAGAAAGAGAATCTTAAGCAGGCTCCATGCTAGGCTTGGAGACTGACACGGCGCTAGATCCTGTGACCCTAAGACCATGACTGAGCGGAAATAAAAAAACTTAGACATTTAACCAATGAAGCCACCCAGGTACCCCCCAAGATTCTTTCAGATGTTGAAGTAAGTTTGGGAAATTACTAATTAAGGCAGAGTTAAACAAGTAATTTTATTTTTTATTGCAGAACTTTTCAGGACCTTTTAAATATCTAATATTCACCATTAATTTATAAATAGGAGAACCATTAAGCAAATATTAAGAAATATTTGCTCACAGAATCCTTTTAAGAGAAGGGAAAGGGAGTCTACCTAAAGTAGGACATAAGAAATTTTTGGTCATCTAGAGCAATGGAAGAGTAGAAATTCTTCAAGTTTTTAAATCTGTTTGCCTCTAATGATTTTATGAAAATTATTTATCCCCTTGTACATTTCTGAGTTATGTAAATTTTATAAACGTAATAGCTATAAAGGATATAATGCATAGCATATACTTTTATGCTTTATATGTGATTTTAAAATATTTAAAACACAGACTGCAGTTAGCTCATTTGATTTATTAAAAAACAACACATTGTTGTATAAGCCAATTAGCAAAGCCAGTTTTCACTGTCATATCAACCAGTCAAATCAGAATCACTTTCTGTTGGAAAAAGTCTGACTTCATTTTCTATGCAAGTAATATGTTAATGTGTCCCCATGACAACCATCTCAGTTACGAATTTTACACTAGAAAAAAAAGAAGGGGAGAAAGATAACTGAGGAGAGAAAGATAACTGAGGAGAGAGAAAAAGCAAGGAGTAAAAGGGAATGGAGATGGCTGAAAAGGCACAAGGCCTTGTCAAGAGTTTGTGTTCTGACTCTTCAAAATTTCTGTTACTATAGATTCTCAAATTATTCTTCTGGTGTTCCTTTGAGGCCTTTATATCCCAGACCACTGCATCATTGTAATATTCAGTATGGCTAAGGAGTCCTATTTTTTATAAAGCAGGAGAGGGAGATTTGAAAGGTAGGTGGGAAAGAAGATATAGTGGACCTAAGACATCATTCTCTTCATATGGAACATATGGAAGTTGAAGGGCTGGACAATTATTCCCTTCAAACTTGCTGACATTAATACAAAATTATTTATGGATAAAACAGAAAATGCCTAGAATTTGCTTCACAATAATGGCGGGGGCAGGGAGGAGACAAACATGAGTACATACAGCAGGAATGGCCATGAGATACTGTTACTGGGCTGGGTGACTGATATGCAAGGTTTCATTATACTTTTGTCTACTTTTATGTGTATTTGAAATTCTCCATAATAAAAAATAAAACCAGAAAACTCCAAATCAGCCATCAGTCTTCCAGTACGCTTAGTCTGAAGGTACTAATATATGGTAAATAAAAATATAAAGAAAACACACAAATTTCCACTTAGCATTTCTGTATTCTCCTCACCTGGATTTTCATTGAATTTTTTTACTCCCACACCCAAAATATGATGCAGGTTATAATACAGAAGAAAATGTCAAGGGGACAAATGAAAAAAAATAGGAGATGTAAGGGCAGCACTCCAAATCTATATCTGAAACTAACCATGCTTAAAGTTAAAATGTCCACAATAGCATTATATTACAAGAAAAAGATAAGACATCTGAAAAAGTATAATCACACATTTCCTATTTCAATCATGAGGATCAATAGCAAATAGGATTATTCTTACCAATATGGCGTTCCCACAAAAGAATTGGCAGGAGATGCCATGGAAGCTGATCCAAAGTCAGCAAGTTTCACCTGGCCTGGTTCTGTCAGAAGGATATTTCCTGCTTTGATATCTCTGGGTTTAAGGAACACAGAAAATTATTTCTCTTTTGTTCATTAGACTGTGTTGAAAATGATAAAAATCAAGTAAAAAGTTTTACAATAGGGAAGGAAACATCAAAGTAATTAAGTCCTAGGATAATCTCTAAATTAGGATAATGAGAATTAAGATCCAAAAGCAAAAGATAGAGAAGTGATATAAATATACAGTGATAATTTTCTTCTCTAAAAGACAAAAAAGCAGTAAAGACAAAAGACAGAAAATCAAGTAATTAGAGCACAGTCTATACTTTAGTTCCTGTTTACTGATACAAATAATGGTTTTAAAAATAGAGTTTAATTAGCTGACGAGTCCTTCATAATTTTAAGATTTCTGAGTGTACCATGTAAAGTTAAAAAAGATCTAATACCACAAATTTGTTTTTTTGAAGGTTATTCTTATCATTCCCAAATCTTACCATAGTTCTAACTAAACATGAAATAAAACTAAAACACATGGATAATGTAGTATCTAATGGGTTTTACTTTTTAATTTACTTTCAAGCTTACTTTTTAAAATTAGCAAACATATTATCCATGCAAAATAAGAATATTATGGATATTTATATAATAGGAATGGTATGTCCAACTGGTACCATAACATACATTTAACCTTTAAAAAAAAAACCAACCAAAAAAACCCCCCAAACCAAAAAACCAACCAAAAAAAAAAAAACCCAACCAAATTTCCAAGCACTTGTCAATTCTAACTATAGTATTGTAATGGATATAATATTAAATAAATCTTTTTCCTTCCATTTGCTTTTTAAATGAGAAGAGGTATTTTGAGGCTGATAAGACCTTTGGTTCTAATTCCAACTCTTCCATTCACTTATTTGTTAGCATGTAGACTTCTCTTGGAAGTATCTATCCTCGTCTTAAAAAAAATGGTAAGCCATTTAGCTCACAATGACTCTACTATATAGTTTAATATATATTGCCTGGTTCACAAGCTAGTTTCCTTTTAAAATAGTCAAAACCTGTATCAATGCTAAAAATGCATTATAAAATAGTTTACTCTTAACGTTACTGTCCATTATTAGGGATCATCAAGGATTAATACTCAAAAGTACAGAGTGTTAAGTCCATGTCATGGGATCAATGGAACAAAACTGGCTTATCAATTACCAGAAACACAAAAGACCAAAGTTTAGCTCGAGTCTAGTCTGGCTTTGTAAACTTCAGAAAAATTAGTCATAAATTGGGGCACTGCTTTATCTGTAACATGAAAAAAGTAAGACTACCTAATTCCTAATGTCTTTTCCATATACCAAATTAAATATTCTACAATTAAATTCCTACCACAAATCTATAAAGTGCAGAAATGTCAGAAAGCCCAGCACCACATGTAGACAAAGATAAAACTGATCCTAAAAGAAAAATTAAAATTTAATTTTGAATTAAATCTTTTATCATTATAGAAAAAAAACCAAACAACTGATCCTAAAAGCAGATCAAATGTACTGGCATGTTTGCAGGACTTAAAAACTGGAGTTTGTAAGATTCTGAAATGCTTTTATTTAGCTATAACCAACAAAACTTTTAGTGTTAATAAGTTCTATGGTTGATAAACCCAATAAGCCATTTGCTGTTAATACATGATAACTGTCAAAGCACTTACCTATGGATCATGGTATGAGAGTGTAAGTAGGCTAATCCCTGGAGAGCACCATGTGTAATTGCTGCTATTTCCACTTCTTGTAATGGCTTTTTGTGAACTTAAAATAAGAATTTATGGGAAAATAATTAATATGCAGAATATTTTTGTTTAAAAAATAAATACCTAATATTTGAGGCAATTTTGAAAAACTAACATTTAGTGAGAAGATTTGCTCCCCAAAACAATAAAACAAGGCTACTGAAATTTATAACTGGAATAGTGCCTGTTAAAAGTATATAGCTTACAGCCAATTTCCCTCTAAGCTAACATTCAACAATTAGTTGATTATAAAAACAAAATTAATAAAAGACAAGTTTTCCCTTTATTCTCACACATCTTCATTCTGAACAGAAGGTACAGGTTAAGCTAAATGACAAAGAATGAAGAAAAATGCTTGGTAAGTTATAATATAAGAAAATTCACCTATTTTATGCTACTACAGGACACTGCATACCATGATGAGAATCTAGAAAAGGCGAAGGTTTTTACTCTTTCTGGAAAGTTTTTACATTATTTAAGAAAATCTTACAGAATTCTCGTTATATTTTTGCTAATACTTTTTTTGCCTGAATAATTAAAGGAAACCTACCTTCCAGTAAATCTGAAGCAGATCCTAAACAATATTCCATTACCAGCTACATGGGAAGAAAAATTGTAAAAGCACTAAATTAGTAAAAAGATTCTATTTGAGATAAAATAAATTCACCAAGGAGATCAAGAAGACAGTCTTAAGTAAAATAAAGCTAGTTGTCATTTACCTTAAAAAATAAGTATTTATGTAGTTAGTAATTTCTTAAATGATAAAGTCAATAATACATTAATCTTTTATGCCAATACACAATCACTTGTACAAGATGTATATTTCACCTATAATTACTAACTAAAACTATAAAGGAAAATAGTTACATTGTTCTAACTATTAGGAAATGGAAAACTGTCCTTTGGATTTATACGTACAAAGGTTAGGTTACAGTTTAAATGTTTCCTTGAAGCAAACACAGAGGACTTCCCGTGTGCCAGATATTTTATACATATTAACTAATTTAATCCTCACAACCACCTTATAAGGTAGCCCCTATTATTATCCTTGGGGATCATTTCTGTTAAAAGAAAATTTACTCTTTTTTTTTTTTTTTAAAGATTTTATATATTTACTTATTTGAGAGAGAGAGAGACAGAGCAACAGAAAGACAGCACAAATGGGGAGGAGAGGGTTCCCCACTGAACAGGGAGCCCAATGCAGGGCTCAGTCCTGGGACCCTGAGATCATGACCTGAGTTGAAGGTAGATACTTAACTGCTGAGCCATCCAGGCACCCTGAAAACTTACTCTTTAAAGATACAGTTATTATGCCTATACCACTGTTGGAATACTACCTTGTCACTTTAATGGGAAAAAGAGAAAATTAATCTCCACTTGTTGTAATAAAGTGTCTCAGTTTTCTACCATTAGTATTATTCAGCCAAAGAATTATAATCAGTACATATTTCACCAAAATTCACCAAATCTGTGTGGTTAAATAGATTACAATGTATATATGTCAGAAAGATATGCTAACTTTTATCCTCAAATAATAGGATTATTGTACAATGCTTGATAAACCATATGAAAAATGATGATACTAAAAAATGTCAGAGAACATTTTACCACGCACATAAAGGTCAGCCAAATCTCTGCAGTAAACTTGTACAAGTTCTATTATCTCTTATTGCCAAGGAGTTCTAAGAAAAGCTTCTCTTCCTCGCTCAGTATGAAACTAACATTTCAAGGTGTTTTTGCATGGCTTTACATAACCATTTTGAGACATTCTTGAATTAATTCACTAAACCAATACCAACAAAATTATAGCAAGGAGAGGGCAAACACCTACCCATGCTGTGTGCTCACGTAAATAGCAGCCTTTGTATTCTATACTGTTGGGATGTTTTATTCTTTGTAGAAACTTGACTTCCTTAATAATATCCTGCCATTTCTGTGAGGGGGGGGGATAAAGAAAAGAATTATGAACAGTTGCTTTTCCTTAGAAAGTTATATAAGAAAAAAGTAATTACTAGCTTAAGCAGGGTTAATGAGAACATACAACTTTGCTTTATTTTAATATTTAAAAACTAATAAAAAGTAATTTCATTTATAGTTTAAACTCAATTCATAATTTATAAAGTTATTTTATTCAAGGCAGAAACATTTCAGTTTGATAAAATTTACAATCACACACCAAGCATGTTGATGAAAACTATATACTATAGTGATTTTTCTCCATTAGTTCAACTTCCCCCTTATTGTTTTTTTTTTCTATCTTACTTATTGTAAGTAAAGTAAACTTATTTTAAGTACTTACTTATTGAGGGGGTGAGAGAGAGAGCAAGAGCAGGGGGAAGGAGAAGCAGACCCCTCTCTGAGCAGGGACCCTGACATGCGGCTCAATCCCAGGACTCTGGGATCATGACTTGAGCCAAAGGCAGATGGTTAACTGACTGAGCCACCCAAGCAACCCCTCCCCACTTTTTTTTTAAATAAGATTTTACTCAAAATGGCTAGAAGACCTAAATGTAAGACAGGAATCCATCAAAATTCTGGAAGAAAACACAGGCACAGCAACCTCTTTGACCTCGGCTACAGTAACTTTTGGCTAGACACATCTCCAAAAGCAAGAGAAACAAAGGTAAAAACGAACTATTAGGACTTCATCAAGATTTTGCACACCAAAGGAAACAAAACCAAAAAGACAAAACCAAAAGACAACCTACAGAATGGGAGAAAATATTTGCAAATGTCTTACCAGATAAAGGGTTAGTATCCAAAATCTATAAAGAACTTACCAAACTCAATACCCAAAGAACAAATAATCCAATCAAGAAATGGGCAGAGGACACGAACAGACATTTCTCCAAAAACATACAAATGGCCAACAGACACATGAAAAAATACTCAACATCACTCGGTATCAGGGAAATACAAATCAAAACCACAATGCAATACCACTTCATACCAGTCAGGATCTCTAAAATTAATATGTCAGGAAACAACAGCTACTGGCAAAGATGCAGAGAAAGGGGAACCCTCCTACAGTGTTGATGGGAATGGAAGCTGATGCTGCCACTCTGGAAAACAGTACGGAAGTTCCTCAAAAAGGTGAAAATAGAGCTACCGTAGGGCAACTGCACTACTGGGTATTTACCCCAAAGATACAAATGTAGTGATCTGAAGGGGCACCTGCATACCAATGTTTATGGAAGCAATGTTCATAATAGCCAAATTACGGAATGGACCCAGATGTCCATCAGATGAATGGATAAAGAAGATGTGTGTGTACACACACACACAATGGCCTGTTATGCAGCCATCAAAAAATGAAATCTAGGGACGCCTGAGTGGCTCAGTTGGTTAAGCGGCTGCCTTCGGCTCAGGTCATGATCCCAGAGTCCTGGGATCAAGTCCCACATCGGGCTCCTTGCTTGGCGGGGAGTCTGCTTCTCCCTCTGCCTCTGCCTGCCACTCTGTCTGCCTGTGCTCACTCGCTCGCTCTCCCTCTCTCTCGGACAAATAAATAAATTTAAAAAAAAAATGAAATCTTGGGGCACCTGCGTGGCTCAGTGGGTTAAAGCCTCTGCCTTCGGCTCAGGTCAAGACCCCAGGATCCTGGGATGGAGCCCTGCATCCGGCTCCTGCTCAGCAGGGAGCCTGCGTCCCTTCCTCTCTCTCTCTGCCTGCCTCTCTGCCTACTTGTGATCTCTCTCTGGCAAATAAATAAATAAAGTCTTAAAAAAAAATGAAATCTTGCCATTCGCAATGACGTGGACAGAACTATAAGGTACTATGTTAAGTGAAATAAGTCAATCAGAATCAGAGAAAGACAATTATCATATGATCTCACTGATATGTAGAATTTAAGAAACAAAACAGAGGATCATAGGGGAAGAGAAGAAAAAATAAACCAAGACGAAACCAGAGAGACAAACCGTAAGAGACTCTTAATCACAGGAAACAAACTAAGGGTGCTGGAGGGGAAGGGGTAGAGAGATGGGAAAACTGGGTGATAGATATTAAGGAGGGCCATGTGATATAATGAGCACTGGATATTATATAAGACTGATGAATCATAGGCCTGTACCTCTGAAACCACTACTACATTATATTAATTAAATGAATTTAAATAAAAGAAATAAAGATTTTACTTATTTATTTGAGCTAAAGAGAGGGGGAGAGTATGAGTGCGGGGGGAGAGGCAAAGGGAGAGGGAGAAGCAGGCTCCCCACTGAGCAGGAAGCCTGACTGTAGGCTCAACCCCAGGACTCTGAGATCATGAGCTGGGCAGAAGACAGACATTTAACCTTAACCAACTGGGCCACCCAGGCATCCCATCAACTTCCCCATTATTTGCAGCTTTATTAACATGTAATTTACATGTCATACAGGTCACCTATTGTGTCTTTGGCTTATATGTTCTATCAAATATTAAAGTTATGTTTTTTAAACTCAAATAATTACTTTGAGATTTAAATTCTTAAATGCATACTTTCTAAATGCTAGTAAACAACTGTTATTATAGGAAAGGTCACAGAAAAAAGCTAGCAGTATGAAAACATTTTCTTATATATTTTACTTCTTCGCTGATGGCTTTGAGGAAATACAGATAAGTCTTTGGCCGTAAGTTATTCCATGACAACCTTATGTCATATCCATAGTTATTCTTAAGAAGCAACCAGAGAGAGGTGCCTGGTGGCTCAGCCAGTTAAGTGTCCTGGGATAGAGCCCTGCATCAGACTCCCTGCTCCGCAGGGGACTCTGCCTCTCCCCCTCTCCCTGTTAATAATGCTCGGTTGCTCTCTTTTCAAATAAATAAATAAAATCTTAAAAAAAAAAAAAAAAAAGCAACCAGGGAACTCTAAAATTACAAATCCTTTGATTCATACTCAAAGATTCTAGAGGCCTAGTGATATGTGATGGAAATTAGGAAATCTGCTTTTTGCTCTTGTTTTAGCTTTTTCAAAGTTTTCTACTAACTTGAGCCATATTTCTAAAGGCACAGAAACTACCAGCATAATAGAAAACTTTAAGAAATGTTTTGTACTAAAATTTAAGATAGTATATTTCTTATTTTATTTCACAAGTCCTCAACAAAATCCAGCAAAATAAGTTTACAGTGTTTTATATAAAATGTGTACAATATAAAACACAAAATTCTGAAAACATTTCATGGGCTTTAAATTTCAAATTTGAATGCTCCGGGACGAAACTCAGAACAAAACAAAAGCCTGTACTCTTCAAGGTAAAAAGGATTTTCATGAAGGACACTAATAACTGGATGTGAAAAGATGATAAACTAAATGAAACTTTGTTTTAGGTGTAACTCATCAAATAGACTCCAACACAGTACCAGTCTGCCTGTGATAGCTAGTCCTACAGCTGTGCTATAGAATGACAAATAAAATTAGAGTGAACTTGTAAGAAATGGAGTTTTTTGGAGGTTCAGGAATTTTTAGAAAAATTTTTAGGTATCAAAATTATGAAAGAGTGATATAATCATAATAGTGTTACCAAACCCACAATACAATTTTCACAAAAATTAAATTTACCATAAAACAGAACTCCCAAAAAAGGCAGAAAACCAAAATCTTCAAAAAGTAAACACTAACTCAGCAATTCCATCTTAGCCATATACCTGAAATTACTGAAAGCAGAGATTCAAAGAAATATTTACATAGCCAGTTCATAGCAGCACAATAACCAAATGAGGGAAGCAACCTAACTGTCCACTGAAAAATGGATGGATAAACAAAGTGTGGTCGTTTACACACACACACACACACACACACTATACGGCCTTAAAAAGGAAGGAAATTCTGACACATACCATACCATGGATGAACTGAGGACATTATGCTAAGTGAAATAAGCCAGTCACAAAAGGTCAAATACTACATAATTTCACTTACATGAGACACCTAGAGTGATCAAACTCATAGAGACAGAAATGAGAATGGTGATATCCAGGGGTGGAGGATACAGAGAATGGGGAATTATTGCTTAATTGGTATAGAATTTCAATTCTGCAGATGAAATGAGTTCTGGAGAAGAATGGTGTTGATGATTGCATGACAATGTGAATGGCTTCAATGCCACTGAACTGTACATTTAAAGATGTTAAGATGATAAATTTTGTTGTATTTTACAATTAAATTAATTTAAAAAATTAAAGTCTAAAAATCCTAGATTTAGAAAGAATACATGTAATAAAATAATTTATACAATTAAATGGAATAAATATAATCTGAAGAGAATTAATCAGAATGTTAGCAAACTAAAGTAATATCAATGTAGTATCAATAATTTGTTTTTCAAATTATTACACACTATTTTTAGACTAGATATAACTGCCTATTGATTATTAAAATTTAAAATAAGCCTTAAACAATGTCTAAACCTTTAAAAAACTATATATAATCTATTGTCAAATATATCTTATTCTAATTTACTTATTTAAAAACTGATGATTCCCCTATGATACAGATAAATTAATATATTAAACCACAGTTTAAAAAAGTAAGCTCACTTCAGCAGCATATATACTAAAAAATAAAAAGCTAGGGGCACAAGCTGGGAGGCCATTAATGTTCTGTTTATGGCTTTAGGTACACTTTAATGGGCATATTTAGTTTCTGAAAGAAAATTCACTTAGATATACCCTTAATATTTGTATACTTTTATGTATGTATATTTTTTAAAGGATTCCCATCTACCCCCCTTAAAAATAGTATGTCTTTCTCTAATATGTGAATAAGAATGCATACATTTTACCTACCTCAGTAGATTGCTTTCCACTATAAGACATTTTCTTGATAGCCACCACTTCATTGGTGCGCACATCTCGTGCCTAAAAAAACAAAGACCATTGTTAAAATGAACAGATTAAATCTAGGCAATTATTTCTCTCAGAATTAAAGCATTTATAAGCTGTCATATCAAAAAGGACACCAAAAGTGCTATTAAAAACACATTTTAAAAAAAGAGTAAATATATAATGAAACATCAAATTATCCAGGAGCTCATACACTGGAGAGAAAAAGCAGGTTTATATTTCAGTGATTTAGTTGAGAGAAAAAATAAATAAATACAATCTTTAAAGAAAATTTCTATATTTGACAGAGATCACAAGTAGGCAGAGAGGCAGGCAGAGAGAGAGGGGGAAGCAGGCTCCATGCTGAGCAGAGAGCCCGATGCGGGGCTCGATCCCGGGACCCTGAGATCATGACCTGAGCCGAAGGCAGAGGCTTAACCCACTGAGCCACCCAGGCACCCAGAAATTTCAATAGTACTACAAACAGAGACAAAACAAGACTAATATATAAGTCTATGCTAATAAATTTTGAAATCTCAATGAAATGACAATTTTCTAGTTAAAATTACTAAAACCGATCTAAAGAAAAAAATGTGAAGAAAACAACAGTGGCAGATTGAAAAGAATTCCGATGGTCTTTAAAATAGTTTTAAGTGGAACTTAAAGAGGAACTTTCCAGGATATAAGTAGTAACAAAAAGTTATCCCATTTTACAAAGGCAGTATAACCCAGTAACTAAAACTTCGCAAACAGTACAAAATAGTATCAATTTGATTTGAAAATATAGACAAAAGAATTCTAAATACAATTTAAAAACCAAGTACTACAAAGAGCATTAAAATAAATTTTTCACTTGGCTAAAATATATTATAATCACAGAAATGCAAAAGATCTGGATAGTAGGAAAACATCTACCACATTTTTAAAAAGATTTTATTTACTTGAGAGGGGAGAGACAGAGAGTGAGTGCTCAAGTGCTTAACAGGAGGAGGGGCAAAGGGAGAGGGAGAAGCAGACTCCCAGGTGAGCAGGAAGCCCAATAGGGCTGGACCCCACAACACCAGGACCCCGGTTTCACAACCTGACCTGAACAGAAGGCACATGCTTGATAGGCTAAGACATCCAGGTGCCCCTATTTACCACGGTTTTATTAAAAGTTAAAGGGGAGGGGTGCCTGGGTGGCTCAGTGGGTTAAAGCCTCTGCTTTCGGCTCAGGTCATGATCCCAGGGTCCTGGGATCGAGCCCCACATCGGGCTCTCTGCTCCGAGGGGAGCCTGCTTCCTCTCCTTTCTCTCTGCCTGCCTCTCTGTCTACTTGTGATCTCTGTCAAATAAATAAATAAAATTTTTAAAAGGGCCCAACACTAAATGTACTCAGTTGCAGGAAATGTCAAACTCCTAGAAAACCTCAATTAGAAAGGTAATTCCTCAACATGACAAATCATGTGTATTGTAAACAACTGCTAATCAGAATTAATACTGCTACAATATACCATAATTATTTACCACTCTTGGGGCAATTCTGAAAACGAAGTGATTAAAAATATAACAAATACGATCATTCACTCTTTGGAAGGAGCACCTGAGTGGCGCAGTTGGTTAACCAATCAACTCTTGGGTTTTGGCTCAGGTCATGATCTCAGGATTGTGGGATCCAGCCCGGCATGGACTCCACACTTAAGGGAGTCAGCTTGGGGTTCTCTCTCCCTCTCCCCCCGCTCTATATCTAAAATAAGTAAATAAATTAAAAAAAAAAAACCCTCTCTGAAAAGAGCCAAACTTACTATATATACACATATGCACACATGCACGAACACACATGAGAATAGCTGTAAATACTTAAAATAAGTAAAAGTGTAAGAACCATCTCAAATCACCTGTGGAAGAAATCATCTTCAGTCTAGACTTCAATGACTTCCCAAAATTAAAATGTTCTAAAATTAGATTATGGTGATGATTATAAATAATATTTACTAAAAATCACTGAAATGTACACTTAAAGTTGGTGAACTTATGGAATGTAACTCATATCTCAATAAACTTGTTAAAAAATAGATAGTACATATGTAAGTTATACCTCTATCAGTTGCTTTAAAAAACTTTTTAGGGACGTCTGGGTAGCTCAGTTGGTTAAGCTTCCAACTCTTGATTTTGGCTTAGGGCACGATCTCAGGGGGGTGATATCGAGCCAGGCTGTGTTGGGCTCCGTGCTGGCCATGGAGCCTGCATAGGATTCTCTCTCTCCTTCTCCTCTGCCCCTCCATGCCACTTCCCCAAAGCTCGCTCTCTCAAAACAAAACTCTTTAAGATTTTGTTTATTTATTTGACAGAGAATACAAGTAGGCAGAGAGGCAGGCAGAGAAAGAGAGGGAAGCAGGCTCCCTGCCAAGCAGAGAGCCTGATTCGGGGCTCGATCCCAGGACCCTGAGTTCATGACCTGAGCCGAAAGCAGAAGCTTAACCTCTGAGCCACCCAGGTGCCCCTCAAAACAAAACTTTTTAAAAAGAAACACTGTGTCTGGGAACAACTAATGACATATCAATTTCAATTAGTAGTGGACTGGTTAATAAAACTTGCACCATTTGTTGTAATGGATAAAGTGGATCTAGCCACTTAAGTCCTGCCAGAGTATTTTTCAATGAATTTATTTTTCCACAGTGTTCTCTGCTTATCTGTGAGCTCCTTGATTTTAATCACTAGGTGTTAACAGCAATATTTTTTTCTTTTGTGACAGCTTTATTGAAATAGTATGTGTACAATTTAATAGCTTTTAGCACAAAGATATATGCAACCATCACTACAATTTTAGAACTCCTATCATCACCTCAAAAACTCCAAACTGTTCTTTTAAAAAAGTGGTTAAAATGGTAAATTTTATTTGTATTTTATATTAAAATTTCTTACTCTATTAAAAAAAAAAAAAAAAGAAACGCCATACCTTTGGGCAATTGTCCTCCTATTCCTTTTCCCTACCACTCCAGCCCTAAGCAATAACTTCCCTCTCTCTCCCTGTAAAGATTTGCCCATTCTGGACACTTCATATAAATGGAACCATATAACACGTGGTCTTTTGTGTTTGCTTCTTTCATCTAGCATAATGTTTTTTAAATTCATGACTCATGATGTTAAGCATCTTTTCTTGTGCTTCCTGGCCATTTGTACATCTTCTTTGGAGAAATGTCAATTCAGATACTTTGCCCATTTTTAAATTGTCTTTTCACTTTCCAGCTGTTAGAGTTCTTTATATATTCTAGACAAATCCATTATCAAATATGTGATCTAAAAATATTTTCTCCTATTCTATAGGTTGTCTTTCAGTGTTTTGAAACATGGAAGTTTTTTATTTTGATGAAGTCTAATTTACCTATTTTTTCTTTTGTTGTTCATGTTTTTGGTGTCATATCTAAGAATCCTTTGTCAAAACCAAGGTTATGCAGACTTACCCCTAGTTTTCTTCCAGAAGTTTTATAGATTTAACAGTTACATTTAGATCTTTGATCCATTTTGAATTTTCATATGTGGTATTGGGTAAGGGTCCAATTTTATTGTTTTGCATTAAACAGATGCAGTTTTTTTTAATTTTATTAAAGATTTTATTTATTTGTCAGAGACAGAGGGAGAGAGAGCAAGCGAGCACAGGCAGACAGAGTGGCAGGCAGAGGCAGAGGGAGAAGCAGGCTCCCTGCCGAGCAAGGAGACCGATGTGGGACTCGATCCCAGGACGCTGGGATCATGACCTGAGCCGAAGGCAGCCGCTTAACCAACTGAGCCACCCAGGCGTCCCAAACAGATGCAGTTTTTAAAAAAAAGATTTATTTATGGGGCACCTGGGTGGCTCAGGGTTAAGCCTCTGCCTTCGGCTCAGGTCATGATCTCAGGGTCCTGGGATCAAGTCCCACATTGGACTTTCCGCTCAGCAGGGAGCCTGCTCCCCCCCCCGCCCCGCCTGCCCCTCTGCCTACGTGTGGTCTCTCTGTCAAATAAATAAATAAAATCTTTTTTTAAAAAAAAAAGGTTAAAAAAAGATTTATTTGAGAGAGAGAGACAGCATACAAGCGTAGCAGGGAAGGGGGGAGGGGCAAAGGGAGAGGGAGACAGAATCCTAAGCAGACTCCTTGCTAAGCACAGAGCCCTGTGGTGGGTCGGGGAGGCGGATCGACCTCACCACCCTGAGATCATGACCTGAGTCCAAATAGTAGGACACTTAACCAACCGAGCCACTCAGGAGCCCCCAGATGCAGGTTTTTTTTTTTTTAATGGTCATTTTCTTTCTCACTTTTCCTTCCTTCCTTTCTCTACCTCCCTCCTTCCTTCCTTTCTGATTTATGTTGAGGGGGAGAGAGAGCACGAGTTGGGGGGGCAGAGGGAGAGGAAGAGAGAGGATCCCAAGCATACTCCCTGCTGAGGGTGAAGCCCCACATGGAGTTGAATCCCACAACCCGAAGATCATGACCTGAGCTGAAACCAAGAATGGACCGCCTTACTGAATGAGCCACCCAGGCGCACCACCAGATGAACTTTTAATTAGGCTAAGACAAAGCCTGATTTAAAAGTGGGTACATTGGAAGTGCCTAGTATAGACCCTCAGGGTCTCCCCCCACCTTTAGCTCTCTCTCTAAAAATTAATTAATTAATTAAAAGTGGGTGTGTGTGTGTATATATATATATATATATATTTATATTTATATTTATATTTTTTAAAGCAAGTAAATCTTTTTTTTTTAAGCTTTTATTTGTTTATTTGACATAGGCAGAGAGAGATCACAAGTAGGCAGACAGGCAGGCAGAGAGAGAGGGGTAAGCAGGCTCCCCACCGAGCAGAGAACCCGATGTGGGGCTCGATCCCAGGACTCTGAGATCATGAACTGAGCCGAACGCAGACGCTTAACTGACTGAGCCACCCAGGTGCCCCAAAAGTGAGTATATTAAATGTAATGCAAGTTTCTGGATTAGATTGTAGAACAGAAAAGAGAGAATGGAAAAACTGGAAAATTCTGAGTAGAGTACATACATTTAGAGTATCATTTGATCAATGTTGATTTCTTAGTTTTGATAAATATAATGTTGATAAATATAATGTTGACCAAACCATGTTACACGGTTATATAACATGTTAACATGAGGGGAACTCGGTGGAAATTACAAAGGAAAACTCTACTATTACTACAAAATCTTTAAAAATGTGTGTTGTTGTTTTTTTAAAGACCTTATTTATTGGGCACCTGGGTGGCTCAGTGGGTTAAAGCCTCTGCCTTCGGCACAGGTCATGATCCCAGAGTCCTGGGATCGAGCCCTGCATCAGAGTCTCTGCTCGGCAGGGAGCCTGCTTCCTCCTCTCTCTCTGCCTACTTGTGATCTCTGTCAAATAAATAAATAAAATCTTTTTTTTTTCAAAGATTTTATTTATTTATTTGACAAAGACAAAGAGAGAGAACAAGTGGGGACAGTGGCAGGCAGAGGGAGAAGGAGAAGCAGGCTCTCCACTGAGGAGGGAGCCAGATGCAGGGCTCGATCCCAGGCAGGCAGACAACTGACTAAGCCATTTAGGCACCCTAGCTTACATTACAGCATCTGCCTTCGGCTCAGTTCGTGATCCCAGGACTCTGGGATCAAGGCCTGCATCACTCCCTCCTCAGTGGGAAACCTGCTTCTCCCTCTCCCTGCCACTGCCCCTGCTTGTTCTCTCCCTCTCCATCAAATAAGTAAATCTTAAAAATAAACAAAATAGTAAGTTAAATTAGAAATTGATTAGAATTTATTAAAATCCAAACTTATTAGTAATGTTACATTAAAATTAAATGACAAAATTAAAATGAGATACCCTTGCAGATTATATCTATAAAGAATAAAAATATACAATGCCTACAAACATGTTTTTCCCTCCGTTCAGGATCACATGTACTTTGTTATCATGTCTTGTTGGTCTCCTCTAATCTAGAAGAATTCCTTAATTCCTTTGTCTTTCACGACACTGTCATTTCTGAAGACTACGCAGTGGTATTTTATAGAATGTTACTAAATTTGTGTTTGTCTGGCATTATTTCAGTATTAGATTTTGGTTATACATTCTTGGCCAAACTACTACAAGAGCGATATTGTCCTTTTCAGGGTATCTATCTATAGGTATAAAATGTCTGTCTGTTCCTCCCTGAGGTTACTAATTTCCATCACCTCCTCAAGGCACTGTCTGTTCTTTTCCAATGTATATAGTTATAGTTACTATTTCCTACCTTATATCTAACAAGTAATCTGTGAAGAGATACTTCCAAACCATGTAAACATCCTGCTCATCAAAGTTTCCTTCTAGATTTAGCAACCACTGAATGTTCTAGACCCAATCTTCACTATGATGATTATAAAATGCTGATTTTTTTTTCAACTCCACCATTCCCTTCACATTTAACAGTCTGCATTCTATTATGAGAAAAAGCCCTTCCTTTTTATCCATCCATTCATCTGTCATCTGTCATGGATAAAATGGATTCCTATTTTATTCAATAGGCTATACAATCCATTGCCATTTTTATACTGATGCTTATATTCTAGGATTTGGCCAGTGGGATCCCCTCAATCTGGCTGTAGTGTCCTTTTAACAGACCCCAACTTTTTTTTTCTTCCTTTTTCTTTTCTTTTCTTTTTTTTTTCCCCTAAAGCACTTTTTAACTTTTTGGCACAAGATGTTCCAAGGCTTATCTTTTAATGTTCCCTGTCCCTGAAATAGAATGAGCCATTACTCCAAGGAGCTCTTGTTCCCTTTAGTGAGGAATTCAAAATCTGTGTGCTCACTGATATTGAGGTGTCACTGCAGTGACAATCTTGTAGCAGACAGAGAAAGGAGATATACGGGGGGAGGGACATAACCATATATATAAGCAGGGGGAGATATAACCAATCGAATCCCACAGGGTTGCTCCTTACCTTCCCTGAATCCGTATTTCTCTTCTTTCATAGTCAGGATCCTAACTCTATATAACATCAATATTATTCACTGCTCAATCCTTTAACACATATTTTCAGAACTGTCACACCCATACCAATATGAAACAAATGTATTAAACAGTTGAAGATCTGTCTGTAGTTTCCTTCTCCCAGTCTGAGGGTATACAGTTAAAATATTACGTACAAAAGTTACTTGTATTAATTCTATTCTTTCCTCCAATGTGGTTATATCTGGAATACAGTTGGAGTCACTGTTCCTGTTTGCCTCTGACATAAACCCCATATAAACTGATTCAATTTTAATTTTTTTAAGATTTTATTCATTTATTTGACAGAGATCACAAGTAGGCAGAGAGGCAGACAGAGAGAGAGGGAAGCAGGCTCCCTGCTGAGCAGAGAGCTTGATGCGGGGCTTGATCCCAGGACCCTGGGATCATGACCTGAGCTGAAGGCAGAGGCTTTAACCCACTGAGCCACCCAGGTGCCCCAAATTTTAATTTTTAAATATATAAAATATTTATTACCCAAAAGGTAAATTCAAACAAGTAACATTCCAGCCTCTATTCCATTCCATTCCCCACCACAACTACCACCATTCTGTATCGCGATTTCTTGATTCTATGTGGGCATAATTTATCTAATTTCATCAAACTATACACTAAGTATTAGTATATTTACTATACATAAACTGCATTCAATAAAAGCAATAAATTTAAAAGATACTACCAGCACAATGAATGGGCTATATGTCAGGATTTTCTCAATGTGTTTCTTTTCTTTTCTTTCAAGATTTTTATTTATTTGAGAGAGAGACACACAGGGAGAGCATGAGTGGGGGGAGGGGCAGAGGGAGAGAGACAAGTAGACTCCAGAGTAGAGCCCAAAGTGGGGCTCGAGCCCAGGACCCCAAGATCATGACCTGAGTTGAGGTCAGATGCTAAACTGACTGAGCCACCCAGGAGCCCCCTCATTGTGGTTCTTCTATTGGACCCAATTCTAAGATTCAAGGTATATTTTCCCTCTGTTCTGTATTTCTCCACACTAGTTTAAATGGAGAAAGGACAAACAAACTCAGACAAAACTGTAATACCAACAAAAGGTTAATTTGAAATGTTTTCTAGGTCCCTCTTCCTTCATTTTATGTCCAATCTGGAAATTAAACAAATGCGAGCAACAACAAATGCACACATACAGCATATGTACATAACAAGATTCTTCAAGGATATATACCTAAATGTTAATAATAGCTGTCCTTGGGTAGTGAAATTACAGATGGAGTTTTTATTATCTTTATTCTTTTTGTGTCTAATTTACAAATGGAATTTTGGGTTTATACCAAGAGTTCAACTTATTAAGAATTCGAAATACAGGGGCACCTGGGTGGCTCAGTGGGTTCAAGCCTCTGTCTTCGGCTCGGGTCATGGTCCCAGGGTCCTGGGATCAAGCCCTGCATCGGGCTCTCTGCTCAGCAGGGAGCCTGCTTCCCCCTCTCTCTGTCAGCGTCTCTGCCTACTTGTGATATCTCTCTGTCAAATAAATAAATAAAACCTTAAAAAAAAAGAATTCGAAATACATTTTCTCTAGGGAAATATTTTAAATTGTGGTTTGATTCCAAAGGTGTCCACTAAAAACAAACAAATGAAATTCATAATATGCCAAAATATTAAACATCTGTATAATATTTGTTGTGTGGGGGGGTAATTTTAATAGGAAGAAGAAATAAAGAATGTGAGTGGAGTTTTTCCGCTATAGATTAAGAAAGGAATTCTTAGAGATGTTTTATAGCTTTAGAGTAATAGTTCATTGGCTTGTTTTTAAAATCACAATCCTTAAAATAATAAGCATGTTTCTTTAGCTACCAATTTTTTCTCCTGGAACAGGAAAAAAAGTCAAGAGACACTTCCCTTTTTTCTTTTTTGGGAAAAAGTCTATTTCTGGTTACTAATGAGCTTTTTCTTTTTTAAACTTTGAAATAATTACAGACTTACAGAAGTGTTGCAAAATTAGTACAGTTACCATATACCCTTCACCCAGCTTCCTTTAATGTTAATATCTTGCATAATGCAGTACCATTATCAAAACTAACAAATTAACATTGATAAAATTATTAACTATTAACTAAACTAAGGCTTTATTTGAAGTTACCAATTTTTCCACTAATAACTTTTTTCTGTTCCAGGATCCTACATTGCTTGGTTATCATGTCACCTTAGTCTCTCTAGTGTGTGACAATTCCTCAGCCTTTCTTTAATGACTTTGACACTTCTGAAGAGTACGCAATTTGAGTTTATTTCCTCATGATTTAAATTTAGCACTTTTAAAATAAAAACAACACAAAAATGTTATGCCCTCAGTGTCACGTCAGAGGGAGGCACGTGATGTCGACACTGGTACTATTAACCTTGATCACTTGATAAAGGCAGTCTGCCAGGCATCTCCACTGATTTTTCCATTTCAATTAATAAATATCTTTGGGGGTATACTTGAGATTATGCATATATCCTCTTCCTCCTCAAATTTTAACCTACTAATTTTAGCATATATCAGATGATCTTGGTTGCAGTAATTATTTCCCTTAGTCATTCTACATTTAACAAAAGGAATTTCTATTCTTTATATATATATATATATATATATATATATATATATATATATATATATATATATATATTCCCCCTCCCCGCTGCCATCTGTGATATGAGAGAGAAAGTAAGTTCCTACTAATACCTTCACAACTCTAATCTAAAACCACAGGGTTATTATCTAACCTTCCCTCTTTCCTTATTTGTAACTTCCTTCTGGACAGTTAAGAAAACTGGCTCTCATTATCTACAATACACTTACTTATTTATTCACATCTACTATATAGTTTCAGAATTGCTGAACCACATCCTTATGAGTAACAAAGTAACTAGAGTTCTTTTTGTCTTTAGCCTTATTCAGCCAAAACACTGTTTCCAAAATCATTCCCAATTAGTTCTTTTCTCTCTTACCCATTTCTGTGTGTTTATGTTATTCATTTATAATGGTTAGGTTTATTTGTTATAGTCGGTAGTCCATTTGTATTTTCCCTTCAAAGTTTGTGTGTATGTGTGTGTGGTTTTATTTTTTATTTTTTTAAATTTTTTAAAAGATTTTATTTATTTATTAGACACAGAGAGAGAGATTACAAGTAGGCAGAGAGAGAGAGGGAAGCAGGCCCCCTGCTGAGCAGAGAGCCCAATGCGGAACTCGATCCCAGGACCCCGGGATCATGACCTGAGCCGAAGGCAGAGGCTTAACCCACTGAGCCACCCAGGCGCCCCTATTTTTAATTATATTTTTAAAAGATTCTATTTATTTGACAGACAGAGATCACAAGTAGGCAGAGAGGGAGGAGGGGAAGCAAACTCCCCACTGAGCTGAGAGCCCAACACAGGGCTCGATCCCAGGACCCTGGAATCATGACCTGAGCCGAAGGCAGAGGCCTTAACCCACTGAGCCACCCAGGCGCCCCTGTTTTATTTTTTAATGAAAATTAATGAACTGGGGCACCTCGGTGGGTCAGTCAGTTAAGCATGTGCCTTCAACTCAGGTCATGATTCCAGGGTCCTGGGACTGAGCCCTGCATAGGACACCCTGCTCAGCTGGAAGTCTGCTTCTCCTTCTCTCTCTGCCCCTCCCCCTGCCATGCTCTTGCTCACTCTGTCTCTCTCAAATGAATAAATTAAAAAGTCTTTTGAAAAAAAATTTTTTTAATTAATGAACATTTAATAAACAGGTAAAATTCACTTTGTGGCATGTACACTGAAGCAGACTGCAATTTCTGGCAATTATGAATAACATTACCATTAAACATTCATGTTTAGTTTTTTGTGTGAACCTGAGTTTTCATTTCTCTTGGGTTAATATTTAGGAGTGGGAATGCTGGATCATATGATAATAGTATGTTTAACTTCATTTAAAAACTGCCAAACCATTTTCCACAGTGACAAGACCATTTTATATTCCTACCGGCAATTAATGAGATTTCCAATTGCTCCACATACTTATTAGTACTTGGCATTGCCTATATTTCTTTTAGTTCATCTTTATTTCTAAGTCTTTTTAATAGGCATACAGTGGTATCTCACTGTGGTTTTTTAATTTGTATTCCCCTAAAAACTGATAATGTTGAACATCTTTTTTTTTTTACATGTTTATTAACCATGTATATTTTGGGGGTATGTGTCTATTTAGACCTTTTGTTCAACTTTTATTAGGTTATTTTCTTACTGTTGAGCTGTGAAGAGTTCTTCATTTTTCTAATTTATTTTTAAGTTATAGAGAGCACACATGAGGGTGGGGAGGGGAAGTGGGAGAGGGGAAGAGGGAATCCTCAAGCAGACTCCAGCTGAGTTTGGAGCCTGATGCAAGGCTTGATCCCAGGATGGTGAGATCATGACCTGAGCCATCCAGGTGCCCCAAGAGTTCTTTGTATTTTCTGGATACAAATCCTTTGTCAGATATGTAACTTAAAAATATTTTCTGCCAGTCTATGGCTTTCTTTTCATCTCTTTACAGTATCTTTTAGAAAATAAGTTTTTCATTTTGATATAATCCAATTTATAAATTTTGTCTTTTATAGATACTGCTTCTGGTGTTAAAGACTTTCCTTTTCATTTCATTCTAGAAGCTTTATAGGCTTTAAATTTATCAATATGATCCATTTTGCATTCATTATTATATAAGCTATTAGTCAAAGTCTACTTTTATTTTTTACTTTTTTTTTTTTTAAGATTGTATCCACCCGACAGGGAGCCTGCTTCTCCCTCTGCCTGCCACTCTGTCTCGCTCTCTCTCTCTCTCTGTCTAATAAAAAAAAAAAAAAAAAAAAGATTGTATCCACCCATTTGAGACAGAGGAAGAGTGCGTGTGTGCACAACAGAGGGAAAGGGAAAAGCAGGCTCCCCACCAAGCAGGGAGCTGGGTCCAGGACTTATTCCCAGGACCTCCACACCATGACCCAAGCCAAGGGCAGATGCCTAACCAGATGAGCCACCCAGGTGCCCCTATTTTATTTATTTATTTTATAATTTTGAACTTTATTTTTAAATTTTTTTTAAAGATTTGATTTCTTTATTTAACAGAGAGAGAGATCACAAGTAGGCAGAGAGGCAGGCAAAGAGTGGGGGGAAGCAGGCTCCCCACTGAGCAGAGAGCCCGATGCAAGGCTCGATCCCAGGACCCTGAGACCATGACCTGAGCCGAAGGCAGAGGCTTTAACCCACTGAGCTACCCAGGCACCCGTTTTTGTTTTTTTTTTTAAAGATTTTATTTTCAAGTAATCTCAATACCCAAGGTGGGGCTCAAACTCACAAACCCAAAATCAAGAGTCACATGCTCCACCAACTGAGCCATCCAAGTGTCCCTCAAAGTTTATTTTTGTACATATGGATGTCTAGATGCTCTAGCACCATGTGTTGAAAAGACTACCCTTTCTTCATTGATTTCTCTTTGCACCTTTGCCAAGAATCTGTTGACTCTATTTGTATGGGTCTCTCTCTGGACTCTCTGTTCTGTTTGATTAATTTATATATTTATCCTTTCAACAGTATCATACCATCTTGATTACTGTAGATTTTTAAAATCAAATGATGTGAGTTCTTCAACTTGTTTTCTTTTTCAAAATTGCTTTGGCTATTCTAGTTCCTTCACTTTCCCTAAAATTTTTAGAATATTCTTGTCAATATTTATTTTAGAGGCCTGCTGGGATTTTGATTGGGAATGCACTGAATCTATATCAATTTGGAGATAATATTATTTAGTCTTCCAGTCCATCAACACAATATATCTCTTCAATTATTTAGGTCTCCTTTGATTTTTTCTCTATGTTTAGTGGTTTTCGGAATACAAATCATGCATGTTTTTTGTTGGATTTAAACTCAAGTATTTCATATTGTGAGTACTATAAATAGTACTTTTAGGGGCGCCTGGGTGGCTCAGTGTGTTAAAGCCTCTGCCTTCGGCTCAGGTCATGATCCCAGGGTCCTGGGATCGAGCCCCACATCGGGCTCTCTGCTCAGCAGGGAGCCTGCTTCCTCCTCTCTCTCTGCCTGCCTCTCTGCCTACTTGTGATCTCTGTCAAATAAATAAATAAAATCTTTTTTAAAAAATAGTACTTTTAGCATAAAAAAAATTCCACTTGTTCACTGCCAACATACAGAAATACAATGGGTTTCTCTGTACATTGCTCTTGTATCCTGCAAACTCACCTATTAGCTCTGGGAGTCCTTTTGTAAACTGGGAATTTCCAAAGTAAACTATCATGTTGTATATAACACAGTAAATATGTGGATAAATTTTAAAAATATTTTTCTCTTAGGGTGCCTGGGTGGCTCAGTGGGTTAAGCCTCTGCCTTCGGCTCAGTCATAATCTCAGGGTCCTGGAATCGAGTCCCGCATCGGGCTCTCTGCTTGGCAGGAAGTCTGCTTCCTCCTCTCTCTCTGCCTGCCTCTCTGCCTACTTGTGATCTGTCAAAGAAATAAATAAAATCTTAAAAAAAAAAATTTTTTTTTCTCTTAGGTTCTTTAAAATACATGACTGTTTAAAGCAAAAATAATGACACTGAATTCTTAATTTATAATATATGCAGATGTGGGGCACTGCCTGGCTTAGTTGGTGGAGTCTGCAACTCTCGAATTCAGGACTGTGAGTACAAGCCCTATTATTGGGTGTAAAGATTACTTAAAAATAAAAAAAAACAACTTTTTAAATGAATCTAATATATGCAGATGTAATACATAAGAATAACAAATAATACAGAGAGGAGTACATGACTTCTACATTTTTCATGGAAGTGATTAATATCGACAAATGAGTGGCTCAACTGTTAAGCATCTGTCTTCAGCTCAGGTCATGATCCTGGGGTCCTGGGATTGAGCCCCGCATCAGTTCCCTGCTCAGCAGGAAGCCTGCTTCTCTGTCTCCCACTCTCCGTTTGTGTTCCCTCTTTCACTGTGTCTGTCAAATAAGTAAGTAAGTTCTTCCAAAAAAAAAAAAAAAATCAACAAATGAACTGAAAAGAGGATGGGATATTCCTTTCATAGGGAGTAAGTAAGATGATAATAATCAGAATGGTTTTTTTAAAGCGTTCATGTATATATATATATTCATAACAAAATACTTGACCTGTAAGTAATTAAAGAGCACAATACTACATGTCATCTATTCTCACTGCCTGAGAGTAAAGGAACTCAAGACTGGCTGTAGGTCTAAAGACAAACTGTTTGCTGTAGAGAGCAAAAAAAGAGGAGGAAAAAGGAAATATATAGAGCCAATCATTCTGTTTCAAACCAGGAAACTGTGAAGATCCACTCAGGAGCTATTTCAAGGAACCAATAAGAATGATCTGAAATCACCATCAATTAGTTACATGTAAATGGTTTCTAGATCTTTTTATATATTTATGTATTTTCTCTTATTTTTAAAAAAGATTTATTTATTTACTTTAGAAGGGGAGAGAGAGAGTGCACTGGGGCATCAGGAGAGGAGAGAAAATCTGAAGCAGTCTCTGCTGAATGCAGAGCCCAGAGCATGCCTCAATCTCACGACACTGAGATCATGATCTGAGCCAAAATCAAGAGCTGAATGCCTAAATGACTATGCCACCCAGGCTCCCCATATCTTTTATTAACACTAAACAATGTGCTGTAACCACTGAAAATATAAAACTTGCCAACTCACAAAAGATGATTAGTAAAATCTTACAGTAGAAAAAGAGGTAAATATTACATCCCATTTTTTAAAACAAAGAAAAATAAAGAAATGAATCTACCAGGATCATACATGTTCTGTCATATATGTTAGCAAGCTACCTGGTCCCAAGCCAGTGCTCTCTAACCCATCTACTCATATATTGGTTCTACTTAAGCTACTGGAAACTAAAAGAGAAATTTTTATCTTCCTGGCAATCTAGAGATAGCAGTCCTTTTGGACATCTGACTCTGGTCTGCTTTCAAATACTTATTACACCAACCCCTGCTTGATGAGCTTGCCTGATGAGCCAGCATAGCTGGCTCAACTGGAGTATTTTAAAACTTAAGGTGATCCTTATTGTCAATTAATGAAAATTCAGAAATGTTATAAAAACTGCTTTTAGTCATCTAAAAAAATTTGGTGAGAGGGTCCTTCTTCTCTCTATATACCGTAAAGGCAGACACCACACAGTAAGCCCTATCATTGGTAGGGATGAGAGGAAACAAAAACCAAAGCATTCATTCATGCGTGTACACACACACACACAGGTTTATCTGATACCACGAAATAACAAAAGTTAGTGACCCAGAAATGGAATTACGGCAAAAATATTTAATTCTCGGCTGCATTCAAACTTTGCTCATCTACCTGGTACATGCCTCCCAGACATCAAAACAATTAGCAGAAAACACCTGCTTTGAGTAGTTGCCCTTGATTCCTTAATGCTTTCATGCAGTGGTTCCTGATGGGTGGCCTTAAGCTGAACCCAGAGTTCTTGACTTGCTAAAACAACATTTATCTTGTTTTCCTCACTCATTTTGTTATGAAAATAGGTCAAACATACAGTAAAGTCAGTATAGCTCAGTGAACCTTTCTTATGCCTTCCACTAGGTCAGAAGTCAGCAAACTTTTTCTATAAAGAGCAAGATATTAAATATTTTATGCTTTGTGGGCCTAATACATATTATCTTTCTTTTTCTGTTGCATTTTTTTCTTCCCTTTTTTTTTCTAAATGTGAAAATCTTTTTTTAAAGATTTTATTTTTAAATAATCTTTACACCCAATATGGGGGTCAAACTTAAAATCCCGATGTCAAGAGTCGAATACTCTACCTGACTGAAGCAGCTAGGTGCCCCTGGAAAAACCATTCTTAATTTGGAAGTTGAGCAAAAGTAGTTCACGGGCTGGATTTGGCCCATAAGCTGTAACTTCCCAAGCCCTACTATAGATAAATCTTCAGTTAACATTTTGCCACACTTGCTTTGAAGCTTTCAATGATACATATTATCACCACATTGTCATTACTTATTATTGAAGATGATTTGAGAATACAAATTCCAAAGTACTCTGATTCTAAAGTACTTCTTCATTATTTCTCCTGATAAGAAAAACGTTCTCTTAAATAACCACAGCACCTTACCAAATTTAGGAAATTTAGCACTGATATACTATTATTTAGTGCAAATATAGTCCATATTCAAATTTCACCAACTATCTTAGTAATGTCCTTTAATAGGAATTTTTTTCCAATCTAGGATCACACATTGTGTTTAACTGAGTCTCTTGTAAGCTAGCTCCTGATATCTAGCTTTAGACCAATTTGCTTTTGTTGCTCCTGTGCAATCCTTACTTAGGGGACTATGAAACTTCTCTCCCAGCCACAGGTCTCTGAAATACTCCAGCCTGGGTAGGACAACTCCAGAAACTATTATATAAGGAGGCCTAAGCTCTAGGGAATCACCCCCCCATATACACAATAATTCTCTTCCATGGGTAAGGCAATACAACGTGCACCCTCTTATCTTACCAGAAAACAAGTTCTCTTATTGTATCAATTTAAATTTTAGTTCAAAAATATGTATTCACGGGGTGCCTGGCTGGCTCAGTTAATAGAGGGTGAGATTCTGGGTGAGATTCTGGTCAGAAGTTCAAGACCCATATTGGGCATGGAGCTTCTTTCTTTCTTTCTTTTTTAAAGATTTTATTTATTTATTTGACAGAGAGAGAGATAAAAAGTACGCAGAGAGGCAGGCAGAGAGAGAGGGGGAAGCAAGCTCTCCGCTGAGCAGAGAGCCCAATGCAGGACTCGATCCCAGGACCCTGAGACCATTTATTTTTTTAAAAGATTTTATTTATTTATTTGACAGAGAGAGAGAGAGAGAGAGATCACAAGTAGGCAGAGATTCATGCAGAGAGGCGCATGGAGTTTATTTAACAAAAAAAGGAAAAAAATATGTATTCACCTTTCTACCCTCACTGACACTATCTAGTTTAAACTCTCAGTATTTTTTTTAAAGATTTATTTATTTTAGAAAAGAGAGCATGCGTGCATGCATGCAGAAGCAGAGGGAGAGGGAGGAGAGAGAGAGACTCCCCGCTGAGAGCAGAGTCCCATGCAGGGTTGGATCCCATGATCCATGAGATCACAACTGAGCAGAAATCAAGAGTCAGAAACAACCAAATGAGCCACCCCGGCACCCCAAGCCCTCGGATTTCTTTCCTAAATTATCAGAAAAGCTTCAAAATCTCCATCCTTTCTTTGATCTTTGACAAGGCCTATCTTCCCTCCACATTGCTACAAGAATAAACTTTCTGTATCACAAATGGAAATAAGGTATTTCTCTTGCATGTCAGTGGTTCCCTAAATAAAGACTAAAGAATCAAATCTACATTTCTGGGGTGCCTGGGTGGCTCAGTGGGTTAAAGCCTCTGTCTTTGGCTCAGGACATGATTCCAGGGTCCTGGGATCAAGCCCCACATCAGGCTCTCTGCTCGGTGGTGAGCCTGCTTCCTCCTCTCTCTCTGCCTGCCTCTCTGCCTACTTGTGGTCTCTGTCAAATAAATAAAAATTTTTTTAAAAAAAATCTCAAATCTACATTTCTTAGTATAGTGTAGGGGACTGTCTTCGAGAGTGCTTGCTTGTCTTTCCTTTTCACTTTTCTCTGATACATCCTTAGTCCCCACTACAACCCTAATTTAAAACCTACCTGCTTTAATCACTTCAAAAAAGACTACTGACAAGTTATGGATTGAAGATAATACAATTTTATAGGTTTAAAATTTTAAAATCACTGATATTTTGCTAGTATGTGATTTAACTCAGTACCTTAATGCAAGGAAAAGGATCATAACATTACTCTCTCCACTGGAAAGATCATGTGGGCAGGTCTAAAGAAGAGAAAATATCTATAGAAATTCTTTACTTTCCATTATTAACAATGAAATACCCATTGCTCCAAAACACATATTTATAGAATAATATATGAAAATTTCATGCAAGAGGCACCTAGGTGGCTCAATCAGTTAAGCGTCTGCCTTGGCCTCAGGTCATGATCTCAGGGTCCTGGGATCAAGCCCCATGTGGGGCTCCCTGCTCAGTGGGGAGCCTGCTTCTCCTTCTCTTTCTCCCTCTGCCACTCCCCCTGCTTGTGCTCTCTTGCTCTCTCACTCTATGTTTCAAATTAATTAATTAATTAATTAAAGAAATCTACATAAAAGAAAAGTCCATGCAAGTCCAAATAACATCAAATATTAACATAGGAAAACCTCACTACTAATACTTGACCAAAACAACTATAAAAGCAGGCAATATATATAATGACTGCATGAAACTATTGAAGAGTAACAAATGCAGGCAGGATTTGGAGACTAGAATGTTTGAGAGAGACTAGAATGCTTCAGAGAAGAACAATATATAAAATGAGCTGTAAATTTACTGCAGCTTTATCCCTGAACTTGTGGTACAGAAAAACAAAATCCAAGGAGAAAAGTAAGCTAAGGAGACAGAGGCCAGGGACAGGAGCTTCCAAAATGTCTGAGACTTACAATGCATCATCTCAAAAAAAGGGAGCTGAAAAGCAGCAGCTCATAAATCTGCAGGGGCTCCTGGGTGGCTCAATTGGTTGAGCATCCACTCTTGGTTTTGGCTCAGGTCATGAACTCTCTGTCATGAGATCAAGCTCTGCATCAGGCTCCTCACTGAGCGCAGAGTCTGCTTCAGATTCTTTCTCCCTCTCCCTCTGGCCTTCTGTGATCTCACACATGCTCTCTCTCAAATACATAAATAAAATATTTTCTTAAAAAACGTAAATTAGGGGCACCTGGGTGACTCAGCTGGTTAAGCACCTGACCTGATTTCAGCTCACGTCATGATCTCAGGATTATGCAATCAAGCCCTGTAATGGTTTTATTTATTTAAAAATAGGGACACCTGGGTGGCTCAGTCGGTTATACAACTGCCTTCAGCTCAGGTCATGATCCCAGGGTCCTGGAATCGAGCCCCATGTTGGGCTCCCTGCTTGGCAGGAAGCCTGCTTCTCTCTCTCCCACTCCCCCTGCTTGTATTCCCTCTCTGTCTCTGTCAAATAAATAAATAAAATCTTTTAAAAATTAATTAATTAAATGAAATAAAATGTTAAAAAAGAATCAAATGGACATTTTAGAAAAATTGCACTATGAACGGGAGAAAGACAAAGTTGCACAAAGAAAAGGAGAAAGACAGAATTTAAATAGTATAGTTTTCAAATTGTTTGAGAAGTGGTACAAGTGCTAGGTTAACTACAGTAAGTGAAGTATATATAATAATGTCAATCAGAGAAAGACAATTATCATATGATCTCCCTGATATGAGGAAGTTGAGAGGCAACATGGGAGGCTTGGGGGGTTGGAAAAGAATAAATGAAACAAGATAAGATCGGGAGGGAGACAAACCACAGAGACTCTTAATCTCACAAAACAAACTGAGGGTTGCCAGGGGCAGAGGGGTAGGGAGAGGGTGGTTGGGTTATGGACATTGGGAAAGGTATGTGCTACAGTGAGTGCTGTGAAGTGTGTAAACCTGGCAACTCACAGACTTGTACCCCTGGGGCTAATAATACATTATATGTTAATAAAAAAATTTAAAAAATATATATATAGTATCTGGGGCACCTAGGTGGCTCAGTCAGTTACACATCTGCCTTCAGCTCAGGTCATGGTTCCAGGGTCCTGGGACTGAGGCCTCCATCAGGGTCCCTACTCAGTGGGGAGCCTGCTTCTCCCTCTCCCACTCCCCTTGCTTGTATGTACGCTCACACTCTCTCTCTCTCTAAATAAATAAATAAAATCTTTATACTTATTTTATTTTAGTTTTATTTATTTGACAGAGAGAAACACAGTGAGAGAGGGAACACAAGCAGTGCTCAGTGGGGAGTCTGCTTCTCCCTCTTCCTTTGCCCCTCCCCCCTCAAATAAATAAATAAAATCTTTAAAAAACAAAACAAAACCCTAGATAATCCTAAACTTGCCCACCCTGCCTCACTTGTTTCTTCTTACAGAAACCACAATAAAAGCTCTTACCCATGTTTTTCCCTTGCTGTGTCTGCTTCCTCACTGATACCAGTGCTTCCCCAGATGGCCCCCTCTGGCCTGGCATGCCCTCTCCTCTTGGATCTGTTGAGTATAACAAACCATCTTTCCGGTGGCTGTTTCTACCTGATCTGCTGGCGTCCCTATACCTGAATAAAACCTAAATTTATAACAATAATAACAACAATAAACTCTTGATTAATTCAAAAGACAGCAAGAAGAGGTGTGGCTGGCTGGCTCAGTCACTAGAGCATGTGACTCCTAATCTTAGGGTGGTGAGTTCAAGCCCCACATTGGGCCTAGAGCTCACTTTGGAAGAAAAAAAAAAAAAAAAAGATGGCAAGCACAAATAACAAAATAGACAGAATAAGCAGAAATCAAATAGAAAAAAACACTTATGCCCACCTTTAAGCAGTAATTACATAAAATATAAATTGGCAAAATAACTCAATTAAAACAAAGATGAATTAGAGAAAAAAACCCTTTGTTCTTAGCAGCAATTTTTTGGATAGGACACCCAAAGCACAAGAAACAAAGGCAAAAATAAGTAAGTGGGACTAAACTAAATTAAAAAGCTGTGCATAGCACAACAATCAACAAAATGAAAAAGCAATCAATGGAATGGAAGAAAACATTTGCAAATCATGATAAGGGTTAATATCCAAAATGTTTAACAATCTCACAAAACTAAATAGTCAAAAACTGACCCAATTAAAAAACGGACAGGGCGCCTGGGTGGCTCAGTGGGTTAAGCCTCTGCCTTCAGCTCAGGTCATGATCTCAAGGTCCTGGGATCAAGTCCCGCATCGGGCTCTCTGCTAGGCATGGAGCCTGCTTCCTTCTCTCTCTCTCTCTCTCTCTCTCTCTGCCTGCCTCTCTGCCTACCTGTGATCTCTGTCAAATAAATAAAATCTTAAAAAAAAAAAAAAAAGGACAAGGTACCTAAATAGACATTTTTCAAAAGAAGACTTACAAATGACCAACAGGTAAATGAAAAGGCGCTCAACATAACAAATTATCAGGGAAATTCAAAACTACAATTAGATATCACCTCAAACCTGTTAGACCTGTTAGAATGGCTCTTATCAAAAACACAAGTGATAACAAGTATCAGCAAGGGTGTGCAGAAAAGGGAAACCTTGTGCACTGCTTGGTGAGAATGTAAATTGGTACAAATACTATGGAAACCAAAAAGGAAGCTTGTCAAAAAATTAAAAATAGAACTACCATATAACCTAGCCAATCCTACTTCTGGGTACATACCCAAAAGAACTAAATTCAAGATCTTGAAGAGATACCTGCAGCCCCCAATTCACTACCTTATTCACAGTAGACAAGATACAGAAATAACCAGAAGATTCTGTCAAAGGATGATAAAATGTGGTGTACACACACACACACACACACACACAAAACACGGTATATTAATTCAGCCATGGGGAAGAACCAACAACTTGGATGAAACTTGAGGGCATTATGCTAAGTAAAATAAGTGAGACAGAAAAAGGCAAATACAGGGCATCTGGCTGGCTCAGTCGGATTAGCATGGGACTCTTGATCTCAGAGTCATGAGTTCAAGCCCCATGTTGGGTGCACAGACTACTTAAATAAATAAATAAACTTAAAAAGACAAAGAAAAATAATGTATATTGTCACTTTTATGTAGAATCTAAAGAAGTTGCACTCAGAAACAGAGTAAAATAGTGGTTACCAGGGGTTGGGAAGTGGGGGAAAATGGGGAGATACTGGTCAAAGGATATAAACTTACAGTTATAAGATTAACAAATTCTGGGAATTCAATGTACAGCATGGTGATTACAGCTAATAATACCATATTATACACTTGAAAGTTTCTAAGAGAGTAGATCTCAAATGTTCTCACTATAAAAAGGAAATGATGATTAGGTGACAGGAAGGAGGTGTTAATGATATTATAGTGGTTATCATTTTGCAATATATAAATGTATCAAATTGACACACTGGACACCTTAAACTTACACAATATTATGTATCAATCACATCACAATAAAGGTGGAAAAATTCTGGGGGAAAAAGACAACAAAGATGAGAAACATTTCATATTTTTTAATTTTGGGGGGGAGGGGTAGCAAAAGAGGGGGAGACAATCTTAATCAGGCTCCATGCTTAACCCAGTGGTTCAAGCAGGGGTCGATCTCACAACCCTGAGATCATGACCTGAGCCAAAATCAAGAGCTGGACACTTAACCAATAAACCACCCAGGCTCCCTAAGAAACACTTCAAATATAAGGTTCCAGAAATGGTAAATGAAAAAAGATGGAAAAAGAAATAGCAGGCAAGCATTTGCCAAAGAAAAATGTCTAAAATCAGAAATTAACAGGGGACATTACTACTGATTCTACAGAAGTAAAAGAATTTTAAGAGAGTACTTATGAACAACTATATATTAACAAATTAGATGAAAAGTGCAAATTCTGAAAATACAAAACCTACCAAGACCAAGTCATGAAGAAACAGAAAATTCGAATAGTATTACTTACAAGTAGATTGAATCAGTAATCAAAAATTTCCTAATAAAGCAAAGCCCTGACCCAATGGACTCTTAAAATTCAACGATTAGGAAACATAAAACCTGATTTACAAATGGGCCTAACACCCTGACACCTTAACAAAGAAAATATACAGATGGGATATGAGCATATGTAAAGATGGCTCACATTATGTATTACAGGGAAATAGGTATTAAAACAATGAGGTACTACTAGACACAATTAGAATGGTCAAAATCTGGAACGCTAACAGTACCCTTTGGTACTGATGAGGATATGGAGCAACAAGAAGTCTTCATTTAGTCTTGGTGGGAATGCAAAATGGTAGAGTCCCTTTATAAGATAGTTTGGTGGTTTCTTACAAAATTAAACATATTTTACCATAAAATCCAGCAATGGCATTCCTTGGTATTTATTTAAAGGAGGTGAAAATATATCCACACAAAAACCTGCAAACAGAGATTTTCTTCAACACAGCAAAAATACTCTGTATGATGATGGGTACTTATCATACATTTGACTATACCCATAGAATGTACTGTATCAAGAATGAACCCTAATGTTACGGTGATTATGTTATGCCAGTGTAGGTTCATCAGTTGTATTCTGGTGGAGGATATTGAGAATGGGGGAGGTTATGCATGTGTGAGGGAAAGGATTATATGAAATCCCTCTGTACCTTCCTTTCAATTTTACTGTGAGCCTAACTAAAACTGTTCTAGAAAATAAAGTCGTTCTTAAAAATGTTTTTAAATATCTCTACTTGAGGTGCCTAGGTGGCTCAGTCGGTTAAGCATCTACCTTTGGCTCAGGTCACGATCTCAGGGTCCTGGGATCCAGCCCTGTGTTGGGCTCCCTACTCAGCTGGAAATCCGCTTCTCCTTCTCCTTCTGCCCCTATCCTCAGATCGTGCTCTCTCACATGAGCTCTCTCTCTCTAAAAATAAATAAAATCTTTTTAAAATAAATAAATATCTCTACCTAATTTAAAATCTTCATCTCAATTTCCTTAAGATGAAACTGTTCAGGTTTATAAAGTATTACAACTTCACTTCTCAACAGGAAGTATATTTTTTAAGTTTTTATTTTTTACTTAATTAATCTCCATATCCAACATAGAGTTTGAACTCTCCAGGACCCCCAGATAAAGAGCTGCATGCTCTTCCGACTGAACCACCCATGCACCTCTATGTATCTTTTACTTGCTTATGGCAGTGTATTTTTAAACAATGAAAAAAACTTAACCTACTTTCTCCCTTCAATAAGTTTTATGCCAAAAGATGTCTTCTTTCACCTGTAGAAGAAACTGCCAAATAGATACACACATTAAAATATTTCCCCCAGGGGTGCCTGGGTGGCCCAGTTGGTTAAGCAACCAACTTGATTCTGGCTCAGGTCACAATCTCAGGGTTGTGAAATCAAGCCCTGCATCCAGTTCCATGTTCAGCATGGGGCCTGCTTAAGATTCTCTCTCTTTCTCCCTCTGCCTCTTCCTACTCATGCTCTGTTCTCTCGTGAAAAGCAAAAACAAACAAAATCTCCCCAAAAGCCTTTTTAAATTAGTATCACTTCTGGTTCTATTCTGTTTCTTCTCTTTGCCTACTTAGGCACTAATACCATATGGCTTTAATTATTGTGTTACAGCTTTTTAAAAAAATTTTAAATAAACACTACACCAATGTGGGGCTCAAACTCACAACCCTGAGATCAAGAGTTGCATGCTCCACTGACTGAACCAACTGGGTACCTCTACTGTGTCACAGTTTTTTAATAATTGATAATCCAAGGCTCCCTTCAATAGTCTCCTATTAAATATTCTTCATTATTTTCTAGGCTACTCATATTACTTTACTCTTCTTTTCTTCTTTTTCCCTCCAAACTAGCAAACATCTATTTAGAAGAAATATAATGATGTTCAATTATAGTATTATTTCTAACAGCAAAAAAAGGGGGCAGGGTTGGAAAAACCTAACTATCTAATCATGTGGAATGAAAAGCAAATTATGACATATTAAATGGATATATAAAATCTGATACAGTAATTGTTATACATGTATACTTATTATATATGAAATATAAGCAGGACTATAAAATTTAAAAAAACAAATGATACCATTTTCATTTTAAAACCTAAATGGCAAGTGAACAGTATATAAACAGTACATGTTACAAATATATGTTGGATAAATAATTATTTCATTTTGTCCTGGACTATGGGGTTTCTAGGACATGGGACTTTCCCCACTAACACCAGGAGTCTTGGCTAAGTTGAGATAACAGTCATCCTAGATCTATGTACATTACTGAAAGGCTGAAAAGATATAAATGAAATAGTATCAATGGCTCTCTGAAGGGAAAATAATTGTAAGTAATGGTTTCTGTATGCTTTTCATTTTCAGTTAAAGGTGATATAATACATCTTTATATGAACAAGCAAAGTTTACTAAGGGTCTTTTACTGAAAATCTCAAACCAGAATTATAGTTAAAATTCAAGAGAAAACAGACTTAGTTACAACAATAAAAAAGTAATGAGGGGCACCTGGGTGGCTCAGTGGGTTAAAGCCTCTGCTTTCAGCTCAGGTCATGATCCCAGGGTCCTGGATCGAGCCCCACATCGGGCTCTCTGCTCAGCGGGAAGCCTGCTTCCCCCCCTCTCTCTGCCTGCCTGTCTGCCTACTTGTGATCTCTGTCTGTCAAAATAAATAAATAAAATCTTAAAAAAAAAAAAAAGTAATGAGAGAAGAGCCAAAACTAAAACCAGGAATAAGCGGGAACAGTACAACCAATCTGCAGAAATAAAAAGAGTTATACGTGAGAATACTATTTACAACTGTATGCCAATAAATTAGATAACCTAGATGAAACAAATTCCTAGAACCCACAAATAAAGTAACATAAGAAAATAAAAAATAGCAACAGACATTTAACAAGTAAACACTGAAAAAGTAATCGAAAACAAAGTCCATAACCAGATGCCTTCCCTGTGAATTCTACCAAACAGTTAAAGAATGAACACCAATTCTTCCCCAACTCTTCCAAAAAATAAAAGAGAACACTTCCTAACTCAATGAGGCCAGTATTAGCCTGACACCAATACCAAACCAAGAAAATCACAAGAAAATTAGTGTCTCTTATGAACACAGACGTAAAAATCCTCAAAGTATTATCAAACCAAATCCAACAGCATGTTAAATTATAAACCATGAAAAGTAGAATTTATTCCAGAAATGCACGAGCAGTTCAATGTAACAAAATCAGTAATGTAATATACTACATTAGCAGAACAAAGGAGAAAAACCATATCATCATCTTAGTTGATATCAAAAAGATATATAACATGGGCTCCTGGGTGACTCAGTGGGTTAAAGCCTCTGCCTTCGGCTCAGGTCATGATCCCAGAGTCCTGGGATCGAGCCCCACATCAGGCTCTCTGCTCAGCGGGGAGCCTGCTTCCTCCCCTCTCTCTGCCTCTCTCTCTGCCTACTTGTGATCTCTGTCTGTCAAATAAATAAATAAAATCTTAAAAACAATTTTTTTTAAAAAGATATATAACAGAGTGCAACAACCTTTCATTAAAAAAAAAACAAAAAACTAGAAACAGAAGGAACTTCCTCAATATGATAAAGGGCATTTAAGAAAACTCCACAGCTAATATCATCCTCAATGACGAAAACTGAAAAAAGCTTTCTCCCTAAAATCAGGAACAAGGATGCTCAATTTCATCACCGCCATCAAAGTTCTAATTAGAGCAAACAGATAAGAAAAACAAATAAAAAGCATCCAAATTGGAAAGGAAGAAGTAAAACAATTTTTACTGTAAGTACATGATCTTATACAGAATTCCAAAGTATCTACATGAAAGATACTAGATCTAAGAAAATTGGCAAAATTGTAGGATAAAAAAAAAAATCAATGCACATAAATCAGCTGTTTCTATATACCAACAATGAGTAATCTAAAGAGGGACTTAAGAAAATAATTACATTTACAGTAGTATCTAAAAGAATAACAGACTAATCTGAAGAGGGAATTAAGAAAGTCATTACATTTACAGTAGCATCTAAAAGAATAACAGACTGATGATTAAATTTAAGCAATGAATTATAACACTTGTACACCGAAAACTATAAAACATTGCTGAACAGAATTAAAGAAGACCTAAAAAATGTTTAGAAGGACATTTGCGTTCATAGTGAGGCTTAGTATTGGTAAGATGCCAATACTACCAAGCATCGTCTACAGATTTAAACAATTCCTAACAAAATTCCAACAGCAGAAATGGAAAAGCCAACCCTCAAATTCATATGGAACTGCAAAGGGCCCCAAATAGCAAAAACTATCTTTAAAAAGAATAAAGTTATCCCTGATCTCAAACTTACTACAAAGCTACAGTAATCAAAACAGTAGGATACTAGCATAAAGATGGATATGCAGACAAATGGAAAAGAACTGGGAGTTTTTCAGAAGTAAACCTATATAATATAACCAATTGATTGCACAAATACTTCAAGACAATTCGATGGGGAAAGAATAGTCTTTTTAATAGAGGGCACTGGAACAACTGGATTTCCACATACAAAAGAATGAAGTTGGACCTTTACCTCACAACATATACAAAAATTAACTCAAAATGAGTCAAGAGCTAAGACCATAAAACTCTTAGGAGAAAACATAGGGATAAATCTTCATGACCTTGGATTTCACACTGGATTCTTAGACATGACACCAAAAGCGTAAGTAACAATGACAAAATAGACCAATTGGACTTAATCCAAATTTAATACTTCAGTACATCAAAGGACATTATCAAAAAAGTGAAAAGACGAACTACAGAATGGGAGAAAATATTTGCAAATTGTGCATCTGATAAGGATTTAATATTCAGAATACATAATGAACCTTTACAACTCAACATGGAGACAAACAACCCAAATTTTAAAATGGGCAAAGGATCTGAATAGGCATTTCTCAAAGATGATATACAAATGGCCAATAAGCACATGAAAAGCTGCTCAACATTATTAGCCAATAGGGAAATACAAATCAAAACATCAAGATACTACTTCACACCGAGTAAGGTAGCTATAATCAAAATAACAAAAATAAGAGGCATCTGCGAGGACATGGAGTAACTAGAACTCTGGTAAACTGCTAATCGGAATGGAAACATATAATGGTGCAGTCTGGCAGTCTAGAAAAAAGTTAAACATAAAATTACCGTGTGATCTAGTATTTTCACTCTTAGATATGCACCCAGATTTGCAAACAGTGACTCAAACGAGTATTTGTACACCAGTGTTCATTATAGCATTTATTCACAATAGCCAAAAGATGGACATGATCTAATGTCCATCAACAAATGAATGGATAAGCAAAGCATAGTATATTCATAAAATGGGATATTATTCAGCTATGAAAAGGAATGAAATATGATACATGCTACAACATGGTTGACCTGTTAAGTATTATGCTATACATTATGCTAAGTAATATAAGCTATACACAAAAGTACAAATATTGTATGATTTCATTTCATTCATATGAAATATCTAGAATAGGCAAATTCATAGAAAAAAGTAGATCAGAGGTTAGGTAGAGGGAGAAGGAGGAGTTGTTGCTGATAAATACAGAGCTTCTATTGGGGTGATGAAAAAGTTTAAGAAATAATGGTAATGGTTGTACGACATTGTGAGCGTAATTAACATCACAAACTGTACAGTTAAAAATGGTTAAAATGGCAAATTTGACGATTCTTTTAGCACAACACACGCATATACATACACAAGAGAAAAAGACTCTGGTACATAACCTTCTGTCAAAAGATAATTCTAGATTTCCACAAGCACTAAAACTGTGTATGAGACTTTACAGAAGTCAGTGTTCTGCAACATTTAATTCTGTAGTAATGCAAGTCATTAGATACCTCAAACCACTGTGCTAAAATGCTAAACCACATGTAAGTTAAAGCAAAATAAAATTTCCCCATTTTTTTCAAGAAGCTCAATAAATACAACTATCTACTTTCATATTATACACATTTATCTATGCAAGTAATTATAAAATGGACTATGTTTCTTTTTATTATTTTTTTCTTTTACCCAGCCGGGACTAGATATTAAGTAAATACTGGTCACTGGTATAAGCCTTTAACACTTACAAAATACACTGCTCCAAAGCTTCCATGGCCAATTTCTCTGAGATCTGTGAAGAGCTTCTCTGGATCTTCTTTGAAGAAGAGCTCTGCAATTTCAGGGTCCTTCAGGCTGCCCGCTCGGTTAGTTGATGGCATCCTGCTGGGCAATCAGTTCTCTGATTCTACTTTTATACTGCTATCCCAATCCTTGGTTCATCTGTATGAATGAAGCCACGTTGGCATGAACTATTGCAGAAAAAGAAGAAAAGAAAAGTCAGGAAAAGCAAAAGCTGCTAAGAATAATTAGTACAAGATCATTTTCTGATAGCATATACAAAATTATCTCAGGCATCAATTTTTCACTGAGAAGGAAATGTGGTCCACTAGTTCCTCAACCTGGTTCATCATCATAATCACTTGTGGTACTTTAAGAAAACCCAGATTCTTAATATCCATGGTATGTAAATATATTCTATAAAAATTAAACAAATCTTATGTCTTAGAAGCCTTTCTGTATCTGTACTTAAAGAGTTATCTAATCCAGATGCAGTGCACCCATCGGAAGAGATAACACATAAGCTATCAAAAACATGCACAACAACTTAAGTTGAGCCAATACTATGTCTCTAACACCAGGAAGATTCCCATCTATTAATGTTATTCAAATGTAAGAAAATACACAAAAGATTTAATTCAGTCAGTTATTTCTTTTCCTTTCAGATACTATTTGCCAGTGTTAACTCTAACAGACATTTCAAAGAAAACTACATGGGACAAAGTAATGAATTTCACACAGATAACTGTTGCCCCATAAACCTGATTCACATTAAAAAATACGGCCTTTGTCAAATCTGCATCATAAGTAGATACCACAAATAACCACTAAATTCCCTGGTGTTGTTATCAGTTCCTTTATATCTGATTACTCAATTTTAAAATTATCTGTCATAATTGACAGGCTTCAGAACTTGGGTTCTGGAATGACACAGCCTGGACATGAATCCTGGCAACACTATTTACAAACTGTGAGCATGGGTATCCTCATTTTCCTAATCTGTACACTGAAAATAACCTATTTCATAGAATGGGATTGCATCCTCCAGAAAAATCTGAGAAGAAATAATGAGGGAACTGAACATTAACTTTATCAAATACCAAAAAGTAACTATAGCACATCATTTAGAATACTAAAAATAGAAGACAAGCAAATCCATCATCTAAAAGACAGTCCAGAAACAAACCCGTGTATGTGTATCTTGGAATTTAGCATACAACTAAAGGAGAAGAAATAAATGTTGGGAAAATTGAGAACCCATTCAGAAAAAATATATAACAATTACAATCCATGCTAAGTGGCTTAAGAAACATCCCAAATAAATGAAAAAATGAATTTGAGACCTGTTTCTTAAACTGAACACCTGAATTACATATGGGTCAGAAATACAAACATAAAAAATGAAACTGGGGCATCTGGTTGGCTCAGTAAGAAGAACATGACTATATCTTGGGGTCATAAAGTTTGAGCCCCACGCTAGGTGCAGAAATTACTTGAATAAAATTATAAAAAATGAAACTATATGTAAGTACTAGAAGTAAGTAAGTTCCTCCATAATCAGGGATTGAGGAAATTTTCCTATGATCCAAATCCAAAACAACAATAACAAAGACTGATATATATTTAACAATACAAAAAAGAAAACTTGGAATGAGGGGCCATGGAAAAGGATACTCCAAACAAAAAGACAGAAGATATACTTGGGGGAAAAGTTCAAAACTTATGTTTACAAAGGGTTAAATCCCTAATATGTAAAAAGTTAAAAACAAAAAAAGATAATCAGATACCCTTAATATCTGAAAAGTTCCTGAAAATAGCAAAGAATAAATACAGGAGATATGCACAGTTCACAGAAAAAAAATTACACTTCAATTAAATTAATGACTTCAAAAGATTAAATTGCTTAGGGGTGCCTGGGTAGCTTAGTTGGTTAGGCATCTGCCTTCAGCTGGGGTCATGATCTCAGGTTCCTGGGATCTAGCCCTATGCAGGCTCCCTGCTCAGTGGGGAGTCTGCTTCTCCCTCTGCCTCCCCACTCCCCCCGCCCCCGCTTGTGCGCGCTCTCTCTCTCTCTCTCTCTCTCTCACTCTCTCTCTCTCAAATAAATGAATAAAAGCTTTAAAAAAATTGCTTAAATCTAACCACACCAAGTAAGAGAAATACAAATTAAAACTATAATAAGATTTCATTTTACACCTATCAGAAAGGCAAAAATTCACCACATGCTGATGGTGGAGTGAAGGGAAATATACATACACTCATCCATTAATAGCAGTAATGAAAAAACAGTACAAACCCTATGGAGAAAAGTCTAGCAAATACATATATGCACTTATCATTTCACACAATAATACCACTTTAAGGAATCGATACCAAAGATACTTATAGAAAACATAAGAAATGATAAATGCATAAGGTCAGGAACAGGAAATCATTACATGGGACTGTAAAATGGTACAACCATTTTGGAGAACTGTTTAGCAGATGCTTATCAAGAAAAATAAACATTTACTATTTGAAGGAGCAATTCCTAAACTAGTTGTCATTTATTCAAAGAAAAGAAAATACAGGCACACAAAAACTTGCACATAGTAGCTTTATTCATGGTAGTCCAAAACTACAAATAATACAAATGTCTATCAACAAATAAATGTATAATAGAACTGTGTTATACTCACACAACGAAATACTATTCACTGCAATAAAAACGAATAAACTACTGATACACACAGGAACACAAATGAGTAATGAGTATCAAAGGCATTATGTTCACTCAGCAAAAGAAGCCAGAAACAAGAGTACATACTTTATGATTCGCCTGATAAATTCTCAAACAAGCAAAACTAGTCTAAAGTAATAGATCCATGGATATTTGGTGCAGGTATGGGGGATAAGGGGCCCAAAGAAGCTTCTAGAAATGATAGAAAATTCTATATCTTGAGGTAATGAATTATATAAGTATATACACTTGTATCAAGTATTGTATTATGTAACTGGGTCATAAAACTACAACTGAATACATAAAATGGATACATTTCACTATATAGAAAGTATACTTCAATGAAATTAACTTCAAAAAATTAAATGGCTTAGGGGAGCCTGTGTGGCTCAGTGGGTTAAAGCCTCTGCCTTCTGCTCAGGGTATGATCCCAGGGTCCTGGGATCCAGCCCCACATTGGGCTCTCTGCTCAGCATGGAGCCTGCTTCCTCCTCTCTCTCTGCCTGCCTCTCTGCCTACTTGTGATCTCTGCCAAATAAATAAATAAATAAATAAATTATTGGGGAGAAGAGTTAAAACTGGATAGGTACAGCCATGAGTTTTGGATTCTATTTTCCTCCTTTAACTCCTGGCAGCTGTGACCTAAGAGCGGCCTGAATTACAGCAAGGAACCCCATGGAGAAATTCCCTCTTTTTTTTTTTTTTAAATGTAGTACTACACACACATTTATTTTTTTTTATTTTTTTTGTTATTTATTTGGCACAGAAAGAGAGGGAGAGAGATCACAAGTAGGCAGAGCATCAGGCAAAGAAGTGGGGGGAAGCAGGCTCCCTGCTGAGCACAGAGCCCAATGCGGGGCTTGATCCCAGGACCCTGAGACCATGACCTGAGCTGAAGGCAGAGGCTTAACCCACTGAGCCACCTAGGCACCCCAAAACTCCCTCCTTCTATCCAAAAGACCAGGAAGAGGAGATCCTGTGATCTAGAGATTGCAGGAGGAAAAGCAATTATTTTCTCTTTTCTCTCCTAAACCACAGAATTGCACTGTGCCAGCAACAGAAAAAAAACTGAGAAAACCTCTCTTTGGCCAGAAAAATTGGAAAACAGTGCCCCTGTTGGTCCAAAAATTATCAGGGGAATTCCCATTATTTTTTTTTAAGCTCCTCTCTTCTTTCCTCATTTAACTTAAGGCGATGCCCCAGGGATGGGGAACTATATAATGCACAGGTCTAAATGCTTAGAGAAAAATCTATCTTTCTGATTAGAAGAACCAGGGAAAAGTACACTGGGAATTGAAGAGTAAATGGAGGAAAATCATGGAAAAGAGAAAGCTGGAAAAGAGATCCCTAATTCTTTTACTTTGGTATAAACCAAAACAAATACTGATTTGCACTTGTGTAAAGTAGACTAAAAGAAGTGTAGCAAAGGCTACACTAAAGACAACTAAACTATAGTATAAACCACTGCCAAGTCTCATCCTTTCACTGAGAGGCACAGCACAGGACAAATCCAAAGAGCACAGCAAAAGTTTTGGAAATAGAACTTGATACTGGAACCACCACTCACAGAAAGTGAGATGGAACTTCCCATTTAAACCAGGTGGTGTCTACTAAAACAAAACAAATCAACGTTCTCTACTACATATTAATAAGACTCAAAAATGACAATATAATATTCACAATGTCCAAGATAAAATCCAAAATTACTCTACATGCAAAAGCAAACAAAACACACATGCACAAGCCAATGTGAGTGCGCGTGCATGCGTGCACGCGCACACACAGACACACACACAAAACTGGTTAATGTGACAAATTATCAAGGGAAGAGAAGACGCAGAGATGCCTATGAGATGACTCATGTTGGAATTCTCACACGAAGACTTGATTTTTTTTTAAGATTTTTTAAAAAATTTGACAGAGAGAGAGAGATCATAGGAGGCAGGCTCCCTGCTGAGCAGAGAGCCTGATGTGGGGCTCGATCCCAGGACCCTGAGATCATGACCTGAAACAAAAGCAGAGGCTTAACCCACTGAGCCACCCAGGTGCCCCTTTTTTAAAGATTTTATTTATTTGAGACAGAGAGACACAGCAAGAGAGGGAACAAAAGCAGAGGGTGTGGGAGAGGGAGAAGCAGGCTTCCTACTGAGCAGGGAGCCCGATGAGGGGCTAGATCTAGGATCATGACCTGAGCTGAAGGCAGGTGCTTAACGACTGAGCCACCCAGGCATTCCCACACAAAGACTTTAAAGCAGTTATTATAACCATAACAAATGAGGTAATGGTTAACACTCTGGAAACAACTGAAAAGAGTAAGTTCTTAGAGAAATAAAAAAAAAATTTTTTTTAATCATATGAAAAATTTAGAAATGAAAAATACAGTATCATAAATGAGGGGCACCTGGCTGGCACAGTCTGTACAGCCTGCAACTCCTGATCTTGGGGTAGTGAGTTCAAACCCCACGATGGGCATATTACTTACTTAAAAAAAAGAAAAAAAAAAAAGAAAAAAAAAAAAACCAAACCTCATTACATGGGCTCAACTGCTCAACAGAGATGACAGAAAAAAGAGTCAGAAAACATTAAGACAGAAATTAATGAAACTAAAAAACAGAGAGAAAAAAAGATAGAAAGAACTCACTAGAGCCATAGTGACTTGTTGGACAGCATCAATTGTCTACGTTTCAAACCACTGGTATTATTGAGGAGAGAAAAAATAAATCGGTAAGGAAAAAAATTTTTTTTTTGTAATGTCTGAAAACTTCACAGATTCGACAAAAGACATAAATTTAGAGGTTTGAGAAGTTCAACAAACCCCAAACAGGACCAATTCAAAGAATATCAGGTTAGACACACCTACTCACAATGTTAGAAAAAGATAAACTAAATTTGAATGACAACAGATTTTGTGTAAAAAACCGAGTCCACAGAAAGTGGAATGATATCTTTAAGATTATAAAAGGAAAGAACTACCAAGGCAGAACGTAATTCTTTATCTAGCAGAAGTCTGTTACTGGAATGAAGGTGGGGGGGGCGGGGGGGGGATTCTTACATGATACAAAACTAAGAGAATCTGTTGCCAGCAGACCTACCTTAAAATAAATGCATAATGTTAAACAAAAGAGAGCTAGGGTAGCTACATTAGTATCAGACAAAATAGACCTCAGAACTAAGAAAATCACAAGGGATAAAGAGAAACGTTATATAATGATGTTATTCCATTCATCAAATCCCAAATCTGTCTTCACCTGACAAAAGAGCTTCAAAGTCATGAAGCAAAATTGGTACAACAGGAAAGAGAGATAAAACAAGTTTATAATAATACTAGGAGACTCCAACAATCCTTTCTCAGAAATTTAAAGAAAAAGTAGTCTGAAAATATAAAGAACAACATTATCAACCAAGTTTACCTCATGACATTTCTAGAATACTCTACCCAATTCTACATTCTTCGCAAAAGCACCCATCAATTCAAGCATTGACATTCACACCAAGACAGATGACATTCTGGGCCATTAAATAAATCTTACCAAGCATAAAAATTTTTATTCATACAAAATACATTATCTGACCATAGTGCAATTACATTTAAGGTTAGTAACAAAAATATGACTTCTTTTTTTAATCCACTGAGCCACCCAGGCGCCCCATGACTTCTTTTTTTAAAAAATATATTATTTATTTATTTGTCAGAGAGAGAGAGAGAGAGCTCTAACAAGCAGGGGGAGCTTCAGGCAGAGGGAGAAGCAGGTTCCCTGCTGAGCAAGACCCCAAGACAAGTTGCTCTGGGATCATGACCTGAGTTGAAGGTAGACGGTTAACCCACTGAACCAACCAGGCATCCCCCAAAATATAACTTTTTTAAAAACCCACAAAATTTGGAACTTAAATACATACCTCTACATAATCCATGGGTCAATTTAAAAAGTTTAAAGGGAAATAAGGAAAAAATACAAATTGGGGCACCTGGCTGGCTCAGTCTAAAGAGCATACAACTCTTGGTTTTAGGATTATGAGTTCAGGCCCCACATTCATTCTAGAGATTACTTAAAAATAGAATTAAAAAAAGAATACAGGGGCACCTGAATGGCTCAGTGGGTTAAAGCTTCTGCCTTCAGCTCAGGTCATGATCCCAGGGTCCTGGGATCAAGCCCCACACCGCACTCTCTGCTCGGCAGGGAGCCTGCTTTCCTCCTCTCTCTCTCTCTCTGCCTCTCTGCCTACTTGTGATCTCTGTCAAATAAATAAATAAAATCTTTAAAAAAATACAAATTGAATGAAAGTAAAAATACAACATAAAATTTGCAGGATACAACTAATACAGTGCATACATAGAAATTTAAGGCACTAAATCTATATTAGGGCGGAAAAAAGATTTCAAATAATCTATGCCTCTATCTTAAGAATCTAGAGAGGGGCACCCGGATGGCTCAGTCAGTTCAGTGTCCAATTCTCTTGATCTCAGTTCAGACCCTGATCTCGATCTCAGAGTTGAGTTCAAGCCCTGTACTGGGCTCCACACCAGGCATATAGCTTACATTAAAAAAAAAAAAAAAAAAAAAAAAAAATCTAGTAAGAGAAAAGCAAATAAAACCAAACAAAGGGGCACCTGAGTGGTGCAGTTGGTTAAGCAACAGGCTCTTGGTTTCGGCTCAGGTAGTGATCTCAGGGTGGTAAGAGCAAGCCCCGTGGGGGGCTCCATGCTCAGTTCAGAGTCTGCTTGAGATTCTCTAGCCCTCTGCCTCTTCCTACCTCTCTAAAATAAATAAATGAATAAATCTTTATTTTTTTTTAAATTTATTTATTTGTCAGAGAGAGAGGGAGCACAGGCAGACAGAGTGGCAGGCAGAGGCAGAGGGAAAAGCAGGCTCCCCGCCGAGCAAGGAGCCTGATGTGGGACTTGATCCCAGGACGCTGGGATCATGACCTGAGCCGAAGGCAGTCGCTTAACCAACTGAGCCACCCAGGCATCCCGAATAAATCTTTTTTTAAAAACCCAAAAAATAAATATAAGAAAGGAAATATTAAAGAAACAGACTAGAAATCAATGAAATTAGAAAACAAAAAGCCAATATAGAAAAATCAGTAAAACCAAGAGATGGTTCCTTTGGGTAATGAAAAAAAAAAAACTCAACAAAACTGAAATATCTCTGCCAAACTAACCAAAGAAAACAAGAATAGACACAAATGAGCAAAAACAGAATTCAAAGGGGAAATATTACTACATACTCTTAGAACACTGAAAGAAAGAAAGAATAGCTCTGAGTTCCTCAATTTAATTCACCATTCTTAACAGACTGAAGAAAAAAGAAACACATGATCATATCAACAGAAGCAGAAAAGGACTCTGACAAATCCAACATCCATTTATAATAAAAATGTTAAAAAAACAAAAACAAAAACAAACTAGTATTAGAAGAGAACATCACTGGGATGCCTTGGTGGCTCTGTTGGTTAAGCGTCTACCTTCAGCTCAGGTCATAATCCTGGGGTCCTGGGATCAAGTCTCTGTTTGGGCTCCTTGGTTAGCAGGGACCAAGGCTGCTCTCTGCCTGCTACTCCCCCTGCTGTGTGTGCTCTCCCTCCTTCTCTCTCACAAATAAGTAAAATTTTTAAAAAAATAAAAAGGGGGGAACATCATTAATCTCACTAAGGGTATCTACAAAAAACCTAAGCTAACATCATCATGATTAAAGGCTAAAAGATTTCCCCTAATGATTAGAAACTAAGTAAGGATGTCTATTCTAATCATTCCTCTTCAACATCACACTAGAAGTTCAGTCCATGCCATAAAGAAAAGAAAAAGAAAATATACATAATAGAAAGAAAGAAAAAAAAACCTCTCAAGTTGCTGATATTACTGTGTGCATGAAAAATCCCAAGGAATATAAAAACAGTAAAAGGGGCGCCTGGGTGGCTCAGTGGGTTAAAGCCTGTCTTTAGCTCAGATCATGATCCCTGGATCCTGGGATCAAGCCCCACATAGCTCTCTCTGCTCGGCAGGGAGCCTGCTTCCCTCTCTCTCTCTCACTCTCTCTCTCTGCCTGACTCTCTGCCTACTTGTGATCTCTGTCAAATAAATAAATAAAATCTAAA